>CAHIKZ030001494.1:480000-481262 GCA_903632075.3 Acanthosepion pharaonis | reverse complement strand
CGCCGACAACCATAGCTGTCCTTCTTTTATCACATCGTGGCGAATACGCTCGTTCGTGAGCGTTCCCATATACAAATCAGCCAACTAGGCCTGCATCACTTCATTATTTCTCACTACATCAGGGAAAGCCAGTGACAACAGCTTCCCCGCTCGGGCCCCCAATTTTCCAGGGTTTCGTTCCTCAGCTGTGTCATCTTCAGGAGGGCTCTCAAGGCCTCTACCGCTGTGCCTTCGTCAGCGACCTCCTGAGTCAATAATACTTCAAGTCTTTCCCATGTCAAATGGGGCTCGCTAGCTGAATCCCTTTATGGACTCGGAAGTTTTCCTCTGGTGGCATCACAGGGTTTCGTGGTCCGAGAGTCCATATATCACGCGGCTTTTACCTAGACTTCCCAACCATTCCTTAAAACCCCTTGGGCTACCGTCGAATGCTGGAACCCTCGGTCCGCCCAACATTTTTTTTTAGATCCACTGGAAATTCCTGTTCGACCCCCACTTCCTCCGTATCTGCCACAATTGAAATTGGGGGATTAACCGAAAAAGGAATTTCGTACCTGAGAGACGATATCCAGCCCGTTCTTCTCAGGTTTCGGGCTCTCTTACTAGCGGGTCTGGAACCGTGTTCTTATAATTAACCAAAGACCTTTGGTTCCCACTCTCGTCTGTTTCTGTTTGTCTACTGACACGCCGTGCTTTGTCCTGGTCGAAACTTTTCGCAACTTCTGTGGCAGTGTTTAGTTCAGGGTCGAATCCGGTGGTCACGGCACCAATATGTGAGTGGTTAGTTCAGGGTCGAATATCCTGTGTCCCGGTTGATCTAGTGGTTTCCGGTTCGATACCAGTTTTGTCGTTCTCAGCTCGCCCCCAAAGCTTGGTCACCGAAGTAACTGATTTGATCTCAAGTCTCACCTACCCACGTTGTGACATTGATCTTAGGTAGAGGAAATCAGTCAGGCGCGGGGCCGCATTGCAAGCTGAATCCGGGGTAAAGGTGATACCGCAACAGGGGTATGTGAAATAAAAAAATAAAACAAACTGACGAGATTCAAATATGTTGAAAAATAACAGTTAACTTTATCTATCTGTTGAATACAGGCCCGTTTCTATGGTTTCGTGACACATTTTGCGTTTCTTAAGCGAGTCATGGCATCTTAAGCCGTTCGTCAATAAAAAGTTGCTTTTGGTAGTAAGACTAAATCAAAAAGGACGTGGAAATTTTTCGGTCAGCTTCTGCGAGGCAACACTCTGACTCTGTAACTACG
>CAHIKZ030001494.1:410000-475000 GCA_903632075.3 Acanthosepion pharaonis | reverse complement strand
ATGTGGGTTATAATTGTGAATTTATTTTGATCTTGGCCGGATGGGTGCTTGCCTTCCTCCAGGTAAGATTAGTTGGCTCATCAGGGTACGTAAATACCGTCAATATTTTTTCCTTCTTCGTCCTTCCTGGGGGTATAAAGGCTCATATTTTCGTATTACTGCTGCCGATCGCCTAACGATTGTTGAAATCATGAAACTTATATTAGTAGTCAGACTGTATACAGCTGAGATGGGATTCTTTGTGTAGAAAAGCTCTGCGATATTGTAAGATGTTGAGGACTTTTTTCTGGTGTGCATCCATGGCAAACTCTTTTTTTAGAGCTGCTTATATATATATATATATATATATATATATATATATATATATATATATATATATATATATATATATATATTTGATAGATTTGATCTGAATGAGTTTATCCAACCAAATATGTTAGATCTATCTCTGATATTGAGCGCTTTCTAATGAGCACCGCGTATATAATATATAAATAATTATACATATATATATTTATTTATATTTATATACACTTTTCACACACACACACACACACACATATATATATATATATATATATATATATGTGTGTGTGTGTGTGTGTGTGTGTGTGTGTGTGTGTGAGCATTCGTACAAACACACACATATTCATTGTATAATATTTTGGGAAGTGTATTTACTACTTATCTAATTTCACGATTTGCATAAGCTTTATTTACCTAATTTTAAGCCTCTTTTCTTTTATTTAAACACTTAAACAAACATCTCGTTGAATTTTTGGTAATCATCTGTCGTTGAAATGTAACGTATAGACATGGGTTGGGGCTTTGTGTAGAGATATCCTTACTTATCCCCTCAGAATTAATTAAATGCGTCAAATTTACTTATTTTAACAAATAACTTGGCTTTAATTAATTCCATTTGTTTTTTCATAAATTATCGTCAAACTGAGTCATTTGAACATTTCTAAAAAATAAATATCAACTAACTGTTGTCAGAACCAAATTTTATATTTTTTACAAAAAAAAAAAATCTTTGGCATATATTCTTAAGAAATAGCATCAATTATAAACAAGCGAAAGATCTATTCATTTTTTTTGCTAACATTAGTTTTTACAGACTAAATCCATGTAGCCTAAATGGAATAAAACAGTTGGTGTGTTTTTTATCCTTGCGAGCATACGGAAATTCTTATTAAACTTATAGTTTTTACCTAATTTTGAATACGTGCTAATATTCCTGTACCTCAATTGAAAATGTGCTTACAACTCGATTGAATACATTATACAAGATTGAATATAGGAATAGACACCATAATAGGGGTATTCTGGATAACTGCATTTGAATAGAACTATCATTTACAGGGAGATGGTGTCAAATTGCCACTGAATCTACCTTTTATGGAAAGAAATTAATAAATAACAGTGTTTATATTTATGCCGGGAGAGGGTATTAAGAATTTCAAGGCGAAGGCAACGGAAATTGAAGAACGCTTGTCGAGGCAGAGAGACCGAAAATACAGCTTGGATATGCAAGGTGATTGATGAGTTACTAATTTTATTAAGGCTGGACTGACGCTAATTGAAAATAAGAGAGAGACGTATGGATGACGCGCCCTTCGCACCTAGGCGCGAGTCACATTAGAGACAACAGGTACTTACGTCATACCATTTGATAGGAAGATAATAGTAATCGCCAAAGGAAACAGAATAATGCATAATTCATTGCCCGAACAGCAAGTTATTCTCTCTTTTGAAATTTATAAATATCCATAAAAAATAAATTTTCGGGAAAATATATTTCTGAAGCCCACTGTTATCGCTCTTTCCTATGTCGATGGGGGCTTTCTTTCTAGCCTAATGTTCGAAGGTGTGTGGAATAGCAAGGCCTTGTGTCATTATTCTCTTACAATTACACTTACTACAGAATTTACTTGTTACTGCTGTTGGAAGTTCTCAAGTGATGTGTTTTTTTTCTGATATGTAATAATGTTCTTTGTGATTTTATAATGCTGGCTACGATGACAAATAGTCCCATGCTAATACATTACAGTGTTCATTCGCTTGGTGTTATGTTTTATCTTTGAACTGAAAATTCCGTTGCATAAAAGTATGACTTTATGTATTTCTGAACTGATTGGTTGTGATGCATGACATCCATATGGAAGATTTGATTTGTTTAAAGTATTTAAGTATATGGCTCGAGTTCTTATGAAAATGTTTTGGTTATTTCTCGTCTTCCGTTCATATTCTTTATTCCATTTACCAAATTTATTATGACAAATAATTTTTAATAGGCGACAATTTAGCAAAAGTTAAATTTTTGACTAAATCGAGAGATTCTCTCTACAGAGTTAAGTCATTTTTTTTTTAATTTTTGTTTTTCTATGAATATTTGTTTCATTATTTATTTGTTTTGTATTTATATGCCTATAAACAAATATAAAATTTCTTTTTCATCTCCCAAGAGATTAGAAATAAAATTGCTTCAAGGTGAGGCGATCCTTCACCTTGCCAGTATATTTTTTGTAGATCTTCGGTGACTTGGTGCGAAGAGTTAACACTCGAAAGTTTGTTGCTTGAACTGGATTAAGAAATGATCTTTTTAAAGACATTTCTACTTTTACCTTTGAATTAAGTTTATTATTTAATATACTGAAGTTATATATTATTTATTTGAACTTGCATATTTTATATTTAATCATCACTTGTTTGTGTTAAATTCACAAGTGTCATTGATAATTTTATCACATAATGTTAATTTAAATTTAATATTCTCAAAAATAACCATATTAATTTTAAAATTGTGTTTTTATTAGTAACTTATGTTTCCTTAACAAAACAAATACGTATTTTTTTTTAAGTAGGTTGATATTTTTTGTCTTTCGTAAATAAATCAAAGACATCAAAATATAACATTTTCAGTTGCAAATTTATAAGAACAATGACACTAAATAAATTATTACATGAAGTTAATGTAAAAAACAAAATTCAATAATCTTAATATTTATGATTTTTAATATACCGCATAAATAGAAGATATTATTTTATTGTCAACGTCTTTCTATGTTTTACACATTTTCAGTTATTTTAAACAGCGAAATTCCCCCCAAAATATGATTTTTTATTTTGTCACAGAAAACAATTTTTTTCTTGTTATGCTATTTATTCTTCATAATAATATCGTGATTATTAATTATTTTTCTTATGAATAATTTGTTTTCTTTATAAAACACGTGAATTATGACACGGTTCCCACCTGCTTCATCTTGGTATTGAACTCACAACTCTTTAGGTCTAGTCACGGATCTTAGGTCCAGGTCACAGCAGTGGGGGACAAATAAATAAATAACAGATATAAATACCAAGCCACAGCAGTTGGGAACCAACATTTGGAGAATAGATTTAAAAGGAAATAACTGAGACATACGGAAGGGGCATGGTACATGGAACTAGAAAATTCTACCATGCTGAACGCAATGAAACGTTCGGTTTGAAATTCCAATCGCCTGAAGGATGTCGGAGCGTACAACGGACGAAACTTTGTTAATATGGCAATGAAGATGACGATAACAATCTGAGCAATGTAAATAATGAAAGTCATCATAATACCTTATGTCAGAGATATAGGCAGATATATTTAGCATTGTTGTTAAAAATGTAAAAAAAAAACAATTAACCAATTTAATATTTATAACTATATTTAAAAATATACTGTCAAAATATGAAATTAGATAGTTTTGCTTAGGAGGAAATCACGAAAAAGATAAAATGGCCTACATCGAAGAACAGCTTAAGCAAACTAGTTGGAATGAGCCAACAGGGTGCGTGTAAAGAATGGGAAGGAATCCTGTAGCGAAAAGTAACATGGGTTGTCATATGGGGGAATAAACTACAGACGAATCCAATTTAACATCGAATCAGTGTAGGAGTTCCTTCCAAGTCCGGCGCACTTCTATAAATGGGACAAGGAAAAAACGTGTGACCTCTGCAATGAAATGGGTGCACTAAAACAAATTCTAAGCAATTGCCCCATAGCTCTAGACGAAGGGAGATACGTGGTGCAACGATGAAATATTGCGTATAATAGTAAATGTATTTAACATAGCGATAGGCAATAACAAACCTCGACCAGAAAATACAAAAAAATCGTCAAAGCTAGATCATGTAACAAAATCAAATTACTGTTAGGGGAATGTAATCCTCGGGGAACAATTAAAATTCCCAAAACACATCGAAACATCGCTGAAACCTGATATTGTCATTTTTTTAAAATAAAGTGTAAATGTTAATTATATACGAATTAACCATTCCTTGGGAAGAGAATCTTTCACAGGCACATAAGAGGAGATTCGACAAATACCAAGATGTAAAAGAAAGATGCGAGAGTAAATGTTAGGAGACTTTCTACCAAACTTTCAAAATGGGCTGTCGTGTTTTCGCGTCAACTTTGATAAGCAATGTCAGAAATGGGATTAAATATATATTTGAAAAAAGAAAGCCCTAAGATAAATAATGAAAACAACACAACAAGCCTCGATGTGGATCTGGTTTAAGCATAAATATAGAGGAAAGACGGATAAGTAAGAAGACAGAAGAAAAAAGAGAAGAGAAAGAGGAAAAAAAGGTATTTTTTGGTTTTTGTTGGATTTGTTTTTATATATAAATCTCTCCATTGAAGAAAGGATTCATTCTGATATGAGGGCAGCAGTTTTTGAGGCAGCATGCTTGAAAAATTCTGAAAGAGGACCTTCCGCCATACAAGATCTAAAGCTGTTCGAGTCTAACTTCGTATAGCGAAAAATCGTTCTATGTGACGGTAAATCAAGGGATGCCTTTGGTTTCGCAACAATTAGAGAACAAACTAGGAAATGTTCTGACGTACATAGAAGGAGGAGTTAAAAAAAATTACTAAGAATCTTTCTGTTAGGGAAGCTCGAGGATGTTCGCCTGATTTCCCGAATCGTCACGAACGCATGTGTCTTCTTCCATGATATGGGCTAGTTCGTAGGCGATGGAGAAGGCGATACAATATCTGCTTTCTTCAGTAGTTTTGTTTGAGTGGATTAACCACTATTTTTGGTTGTTATGTTAACTGAAAAATCAAGTATGGTATGGCATACCAATTAATACAAACGCACACATATATTAAAGAAAAAAAACCGTTGGTGGAACCAAAGGACAACTTGTCAAAAGATCTAAATACGCAATGTAAAACCATAAACGAAGACAATAAAAAAAGAAAAAAGACCCAAATGCAAACAACTACCTTCTCAGTAAAGTAAAGCGCTCAGTGTATTACTGTCCAAGACAGAAAAAAAAGCTTAAAAACGTTAATTCATATGAAAGGATGGCTCTAGTCGTAACCCGATGTTCTTCACATTCACGCAATTTTCTGGAATAAAAATAAAAAAGACGTCACACAGAATAATGAAAACCTAACAACGGTGTTGTCATATTCTGCAAACCAGCTGGAAAATATTTTGTCAAAATCAAATCACAGAAAATCGATAAATCCTAAATTTCAGTACCATACTATTAGAATGATTCGTAGTGGAGAAAAGAAAAAAGTGAAAGCCAGTGCACATTTTTTAAATATATAGCAAATAATGAATCTGACGTTAACACACACGCACAAATATAAACAGAGATAGATAGAAAAAAGCGAGTGCAAGCCAATCACAATTGTTTTACAGATGATGAATAACGAAAATGATGTATAGAAATTACAGCCAAAATAATAAAAAAATTAAATTAATTTTCATGTACATTTTATGTGCTTCTTTTATTTCTGAATGCTAATGAAAGAAATAAAGAAGTTAAGGTATAAATGTTTAACGTCTCCTGACATTATCTCATAAATAATGGACTATTCCTTTTTCTTCACGTGCACAGATACACTACTTCACGGCTGTTTCATTCAAGTGAAAAAGTTGTCAATGTCAAATATTTTCATTTGTATCCACTTCTTAAAATAACAATTAGTATTGATATTTATGATTTTCATTGTAATATCTTGTTCCGCTTGTTAAACCCAAATATTTAACGATATGATAGAAGAATTTTCAGGGATTATTTATTGTGGATAAACTCGCTAGGAGCTAACGCAATCATTAATTTACAAATGAAGAATCATCAGAATATTAATATAGGAAAACGATTAAAATTTAACGGGTTAAATCTAATTTTTATTATTATTATTATTATTACTACTATTATTATTATTACTATTATTATTATTATTATTATTAAGGAAAATTATTGACGTAACTCTTCCAATATTTTTTCACAGTTAAGAGAAGAGTGCGCTCTAAGAACAAATGAAATAATGAAAGAAAACTGTTAGACAATTTTAAACAATATTTCAACAGAATGTCTGTCTTCAAGTTATATTTAAACAATGGGTGTGGACGCTTATATTTGTCAAAATTTGCCGGATGCTTTTATTTCTTTTGAAAGAAAATATAGATGGATTGTGAAAAATCTTTTTATAACACAGACATCTTTGCGCAATCCCGAAATCACTCATGTGCAACAACGCGAGTCAAGTTAATTCTATCAAAGATTCAAAGAGAAAAATCACGATTTCTACAGAGTGTATTAATTGTACTGATTCCATTAAATATACATCGCCTAGTGCACCAAACTTAACTTGATAGATGTGGGATGCATAGCGGAAAATTAAAAAAAATTCAATGGACAAAAGTATGAGGTCAGAAAAACAACTAATAATTATTACAAACGATTGCAGTTACGATAAGCATCATAATGTGTACATTCTGAAAAATATTCAGGATGTACCGACCTGTCTACCCTTACAGCACATGAGGATGGTTACGTAAGCAAATTACTAACTTCCTCGCCCGGTGGAATGAACAGAATAACAGGAAATTTTCATAAGATTTATAATAACCTGTTTGATTCCTCTTCGTAAATTGATTCTTAGATTGATTCTTTCTTAGTATGAAAGGTACTAATAATATAATGTTTTGGAGTGAGGAATATTGTTTGAATGATTGGTTTGCGGTTAGCTAAGTTTAAAGATAAGACAGAAGAAGACTGTCCTTTTGCCCAATCCCCATTTTGGCCTTGTGCCACATTTTGTACCATTGTAAAAATAAATATCGCTTAGTGACTAATCAACTAACGGAAAATTCCAAGATGAACAAAATCACCATTATATTAATCACGATCCAGTTGCATGTCTTCATGGGGGTGGTGTTTCATTCATTTTGACGCGTTCATTACAAGGACAACCGATTTTTTTTCATTACAAGACAAGCAACATTTGTACAAAGACTTATAATTTATTGTAGATTCATATATTTTTATACTTGAAATTGTTTTTAAAAATATATCTAGAAGAAGAAAATATTATGTTGAAATATTGTTTACCATTGTCAAACATTATGTTTTTTCTTTTCTTTATCTTTTATTAAATAGCGCAGTTCATTAATTATTATTTTTATTCATTTATTTATTGTTGTTTATCCTTCTGCATCTTCCACACGATTGCTCTATTTTAGTAGTAATTTTCTTTAAAAAAGCATATATGATGTCTGTTGTGATTTACACTTCCTATATATATTCAGTTCCACCAATCTTGGTTCTGATGTCTTTGCGAGAGTTCCCAACGAACCTGTAATTATTGGAACAGATTTTTTTCGGAAATCAGAAAGTCAATTTTAGATTTCTTGCTCGCAATTTTCTTTTTTTTCTTTCTGTATCCCGAATTCCAAGAATATTTTTAAGAAGACAGTGTCTATTTTCTGCTCATATCACTTGTGTACCTGATCGAAACCGAGTTGTTTTTATTATAACAAAATATACCGTTCCTTTTGATACCGTGATGTTTAGTTATTATTTTTATATACACACTTAATGTTTTATTTATTTTTGTCTAAGGTAGTATCAGACAGCCTCGTCTCTCCGTAAAAATATCGAAGCTTACTTCTTTTGAGTTTTGCCAAACCTAATTTGATTTGATTTTTTCTAGTTTATCCACATTTCAGATATATTTTCGCTAGTCATATCGTAGCCGGATGAAGTCAGTATTCGAAACTGGTCATTTTTATCTTGGATTCATTTAATTCACATATTGTACACTTATCTTGTCTCGTTGTCAGATATAGTTGTTTATATACAGTTCTACCGAGCAAGTATTTCATTTTATCAAGATTCATGTATTGCCTGATTGCTTAGAGACACGGCATTTGATGAAGGTTCTATGGTGTAATTCTCCCTTTAATACCATTCTGAAAATAATACGGAACTCTATTCTTTTGGCAACTGGTTTATTGTATTAAATGTTATTAAATTTACATGTTTTGGATAAATATAAGTAAATATACGCGCAACCGTTCGTATATAAATACACACACACACACACACACACACACACACACACACACACACACACACACACATATATATATATATATATATATATATATATATATATATATATACCTTAGAGTGTAAGAAAAATATTGGTCAATGTTAAGTAGCAGAGCTATTTAATAGTATTATTTACTTATGTTTATTCTTCTGCATTTAATTATTGTTGCTTATCCTTCTTCAATATTAGCTACATTTGTGCCAAAAGCATCGACCAGTAAATATCACAGCACAGCTGATCCATCTAAAAACAAACACCTCAATAACAAAGAAAACATTAACATCTCCGAGGTTAATGAATACAAATGCCGGAAAAAAAAGAAAACTTGTTATTAAACGGCAGATGCATGTACAAGTCGTTAGTCTATAAAGCTGATATCAAATATGACGACAGGACCAAGTTTAACGTGGCCATTAGGGAAAACCATTGGAAATCGCACTTGTACAAGCACCAAATGACATTAGGTAATATTAAATACAGTAAAAGCAATGACCCCTCACTTTTCTAGAAATTGAAAAACGAGAATAAAAACCAAACTATCACCTGGGAATGCGTAGCGAAAGATGTAACCTTCGGCGGAAAAGGCGACAGAGTTAACATCTGTCTTTCTGAAAAAATAATGATCCTAAAAACATGAACAATACCAAATCCGTGTAACAAGAGAATTCACTTATTGAGCAGCTGCTTGCCTAGAAACATTTTTCTACTCAAGCGCGTTCACCAGCATTAATATAATCTATACAAATACTAGAATTAATTTTATTTATTATTATTATAATCATTTATTTGAATTTTTATTTTTAATATCTTTACTATATAACTATTGTTGCTGTTATTATTAGACTGTAATGCATTTAATATTTATGCTAATATTATTATGTTCCTTATCATATTATTACCATTTTTACGATATAACCATGACTATTTTTTATGTTATTTTTACATTTAGTCTTACTATGAGCCACATCATATGTTTTTATTATTATAATTATTATGTTTATTTATATTTTTTATTATTCATTAATATGATTTTATTTATATTTTTGCTTCATATCTTAATTTATTTTTATTTATTTTTATTGTTATGTATTATTTTTATTAGTATCTCTATTTTATCACTGAATATATGATTAAATTTAGTAATTATATTATTGATTTCATACAAAAATTAAAGTTATTCTCTCGATCTTCAAACGTTATTTTGATAACAGCGTCCGTTATTTAAATTAAACTATATAATGGTTATTTCAATCATATTTTCAAACTTAAATAATAATCTGGTCCTAAATTAAACACCAAAATTAAAATACAGTTCATTTCAATACACACTAACAATAAAATATCACGCGATAACCATAAATATTAAACATAGATGTCACGCCGAACTTGCATCTGAAGATAGCATGAAACTCCGAGTTGTGCAATCAATGGAAGGCATGTATATATATATATATATATATATATATTATATATATTTATGTAAACAGTGCTCAATAAACCTATTGAGTATATAATTTAAAACAAAACGGTACAACTTGGTGTTCGTGCACTGTGCATCAGATATGAATGTGACTTAAGTTTATCTGTTTAAAACTTCTGTGTCTCCCGGTTTTGGGTGGATAAATTATTACTATTATTAAATATTTAATTGTACTATAATTTAAATTTAAATATACGTCCAAACATTCACTTATAAGTAAAAACGAACTAATTAAAAATTCCAATTTCA
Organism: Acanthosepion pharaonis; assembly: GCA_903632075.3. Taxonomy (NCBI): domain Eukaryota; kingdom Metazoa; phylum Mollusca; class Cephalopoda; order Sepiida; family Sepiidae; genus Acanthosepion; species Acanthosepion pharaonis. Next base: position 464,873 of record CAHIKZ030001494.1, on the reverse strand, counting down.
ATTTAGAATTTTAAAAAAAGGGTGTGTTTAAAATCACATACTGCTTTTCAAAACTCAATAACTTTTTTTTTATATATATATATATATATATATATATATATATATATATATATATATATATATATATATATGGTAATGAAATAAACATTTACAATACACACAGATACGTATATGTAAGTGTAACTGATGGTCTTTGACCCAGTGAGAGTGTTCCTCCTCTCATTGATATGCCTTTCTTTTCTCCTGGCTGATGATTTGCCAACCAACTCACCAAGCATGAAATGCACACAAACACTCTAAAGAGTGAATACATTATGACTTATCGTTCTCGAAGAAACATGAATATACGTTTCGATATAATGCTTAAAATATTAATAGCGAATAACTACCTTTATGCAATCTATGCAATATGTGTAGTGCAAACATCTTGGGACAACACATTCCTCACGTGCTAGGTTGGAGTGAGATATTTAGATTTTTCTGTAGTCAGAGTAACACAAACGTTCTCCCTAAAACAATAACAGAAAAACAATATTTCCACAAAAAGATGTAATTAGTTTTTTCAATTTTTTTACACGCGATCACAACTAAAATAAGAAGAAAGCAATATTTTTAATCACGAGCATTCTGCTGTCATTAATTTAAAGCGACATTCTATGATTCACGTCCCACTATTTCAGACATCGGTTTTTGTGAGCATTAAATTCTTCAAAAGCTTCATACGCTTCAAATGTGTATGTTTTATATGTTTTGTCTTATTTATTCGATTTATGGGACTACAGCCATTATATTTTTTATCTTACTCGTCAAGAAAGCTACATTTGACTTCTCGTATCAACCAGTTTTGGCCTCTCAGCAACAGTTGTCGATAGGCGTTTAGTAAAAGTGATCTCGAATTATAAGAATTGCCGCGCATTCTCCCAAATGTAAGAAACTTATTACTGAACGCAACAATTGATTTTTGTCAAAGTAAATCGAGGTTTCTAACGTAATGGCGTTATTCATTCAATCACAAAGATGTATCCATGTTTAAATAAAGTGAATACACTTACCTGAATGTAACATAATTCTTCCATATTGTTGGACGTAATAATTGTGGTACATCTCACGCACATACACACAAAAACATATATATATATATATATATATATATATATATATATATATATATTATCACTTATGAACAATAATTTTAATGGTTAAACATATTTGAGTAGACACAGCGTTTATCTTCTAAACAGTGTAATTATTTATTTTATTCTACCTGACTGAAGATTAGAAAAATCTTAATAAAGAAAAATATGCGCTCTCTGTTAATATTCGAATCTACATCCTTCTGGCAAAAAAATGGCTGTTGCTGACCGAGATCCTTATCATAGATAGATAGATACATAGATAGATAGATAGATAGATAGAATAGATAGATAGATAGATAGATAGATATACATATCTAATTGAAAATAGTACATAAGAAAATATGTAATATTGATATACATGTCTAAATATCATTAAACATATATAATATATATATATATATATATATATATATATATATATATATGTGTGTGTGTGTGTGTGTATTTGTTTGTTATGTATGTGTGTGTGTAGTGCACAGGTATACAGAAAATAGAAAATAACACGTTGGGTGCATAATCCGGAGTTCCTTAGTATTTTTGTTTTTATTTTTAAGAAGAAAGTGCTCCATACAGAAGTAGAGCTTTATTATAATAATATTTTTTGTTTAAAAATATGATTCCTTCGCTACATAAAAGTTCTCATTTTTCAAAAACGAGAGCCGAAATCATCCAAATAATTATTAAAATTACGTTGAATTGAGGTGTTTATTCCCGTTTCATCCTCAAGCGAAATTTTAGGAATAAGCTCTCTTTTAGTTTACGTGTGTTTTTAGGTATGGTCCGTCATAACATTCGTTTTGTGGGGGTGGCTAGACTAGTTTTCTTCGTTAAGTGGTAAGAGAGTTAATTCTTATCTATAGATTCATTATCTTCTGAGAGGTTTTGCTAAGGATGGGTAGGGTATCTATTTCATGGCTAATGTTGGCGGTCATTTTTAGCTGGTTCCCAGTGCGGGATATTTTTATGGTGCGCCTACAAGTCGTTATGTGTCGGGAGGATTGTGTTTTATTATTGTCCATCTGATTATATATTTATCTATTTGTTTATTCAAGGGGGTGTTTTGTATACAAACCGTATTCCACTGAATTTCAATTTGTTTTTTTTTGTTTTTTGTTTATTGACGACTACAGAAAGGGCTTTTCCTATTTAATGATTTGGCTAAGCTTTTAAGACATTTATTAAGCTATGGGATTTTTTTATGCTAATTATTTAATGCGAAAGTTTGTTGATGTCGGCAAAAAACCGTTAACTCCTGCCTATGTTTTAATAATTTTTCATTATTTAGAAATTTAATGATGTGTAGTTTTTCGTGTAGGCATAAAAGGGCATGGGTCATCCTAGGTTTTACAAGTTCTTGTTTTATTTACTATTTTTCATTTTACTTTTGGTGTTTTATTCGTTTCTTTTAGATGCCAGAAATATTGGGATAGAGATGTCTTATTTCTATTTTGAATATTGTTGAAAGAGCTCTTGTGTTGCCTCCATCTAATTTTAAAATTATTCTTCGTTGAGCCTATGTATATCCTATCAATTTTAGGACTCTCCATGGATGAGATAGTGCATTGATATACCACGGATTTTGTGAGGCATTTATTTTCCAACGGGCAGCTTTTAGGGTTTCTACAATCACATAATTTTTCGTTATTTTTATCTAATTTAATTTATGAGATTTATTACTGTTTTGGCATGCGTGTTTTTCTAGGATTTTCATATTATGTCTTTTTTATGATTCTTTCTATATTTTCAGTGCAGCTGTAACTCAATTTTAAGGTGTTTTTGCTAAAGATCTTGCTAAGTTTGCTATCCGTGGGAAAGTGCTTTTCAATTAAAGCTAGGAACTTATGGCCTAGTTTGGTGCTGACCATTTGGTTGTACGTGGGGTATACCAGATGATCTTTCTTTTCCTGTTTTTCTTATTATTGGTACTATCGTTTCTATAGGTTATGTCAGCGTTTTTGTATCCGCTATTTTTCAGGGCTGTGTTATAAAAACTACTGTGTTGTCGGAATATTTCCTTATTTGCTGAGTTCATACTGATTCTTTTCTCTATTGATGTGGGTATATGCTTAATTATAGATGGAGGGTGGTTTGACTTAGGATGTACATACAGGGGATTAGTATTAGGTTTTCTGGAAGGTAGGTGAACGTTGTTCGTTAAGTCTAGGGTTACGTCTAGGAAGTTTACTCATTTTAAGTTAGTGTTGAAGTGTAGCTTTTTCGCTAAATAAATGAAAACTGGAAAAATCTGGCGAACGACAAGGACTTACTGAAAAATTACTCTATAGATTGCTACAAAGAATTAAGGCCGTTATTAAAGCAAAGAATTACACAACAATATGCTAAATCATTTTGCAACGTGTATAAGGTACATATGTACACCTTTATTAATACCCTGTATTAATAAACGGAATCTATTAACAATTTGTCGTGATATAAAACGCAAAAAACAACTTTCTTCTGGTGCGTTCATTTTTGTCTCGTACAAGATATATATATATATATATATATATAGTAGCGGGCATAAAGATCAGAACGATGTTAAGAAAAAGTCTAAATGTGAAATAATGTTTTATTTTAAACCTACATAGAACATTTTACCAAGGAAAAAAGGATATAAATGGAAATTATATAATTTCAAAATATAAAGCTCAATAAACTTATTTTCATAAAGTTATAAATATAATTATATAACATTCGAAAAAAATAGATGATCGAAAACATCAGAACGATTAACAAAATCATACTATTATTATGGATACATCATATCCAAATGAATATAGCGTTCATAATTCATTCGTATTTGATGTGTAGACCTTTTACTTGCAATAACAGCTTGACATCTTTTGCTACATGAGCGAATTAATGTCTTGCATTCATTAACGGATATTTTCTCCAATTCTCCTTTCAAATTAGTTTATAGTTCTTCGACGTTTTGGGGGTTATTTTCCTTAGTTCTTTCATTTAGTAACTTCCAAATATTCTCAATATGATTCATGTCTGGGATTTGAGCAGGCCACTCCATCACAGTAACATCCTCCTCATGGCGCCTTATATTGCATAAATACAGCTGGTTGATTAAATGCAGTTGTCAAATTAGGTATAATATGTTTCTTCAATATATCTTTGTATACAGTTGCGTTAATTTTACCATGTAGCCAAACAAGAGGTCAAGTAACAGAAGATGAAATCATGCCAAACACCGTCACACTTCCTCCTCCAAATTTAACGCTGCTTTTAGTGGCCTGAGGTGAATAACGTTCCTTACGACTGCGTCGAACGAACCTTCTCACTTCACAACCGAATATGTTAAACTTTGACTCATCACTGAAATGATCACAATCCCACTGTTCTTCTGTCCATATGACGTGTTCTGTGAAAAATTTCAATCGGCTCATTTGATTATTTTTAGAAATGTAAGGCTTCATAGAGGCTACTCGATTGTTCAAATTTATTTCATTAAGTCTTCGGGAAATAGTGTGCCTTGATAATTTAATTCAAGATTAGCATTAGCTCTTTTAAAGATAGAGGTTGCTGTCGCAAATCGATCCCTTTTTCATTCATTGCCAATCCATCTATCTTCCCTTGCAATAGTTTTCCTCGGCCTGCCAGGTGGTTTCTTGGCTTCAAATGACCCAGTTTCCTCACATTTTCTGAAAATACTATGAATAGGACTTAGATTTCCCCAATGTCTTTGAAATAAACCCATTCGATGGTTCATCATTACATAACTTGACTATTAGTTCTCTAAGTTCCAATGATGTCAGAGATTTTTTTCGCCATGTTTACAATGCAAAAGCTAGCAAAGGGTCGGTGTAAAATACCCTGTTTTATATTCTTACCCTAAAATATTTTCAACAATGCAAAATAATTATGAAATTTTATGGATTTATTTAATCGTTCTGATGTTTTTGATCATCTTTTTTTTTCGAATGTTGTATATTTATTCTTATAAATTTATCAAAATAAGTTTATTGAGCTTTATATTTTGGAATTGTTTAATTTACTTCATATCCTTATTTTTCCTTGCTAAGATGTTCTTTGTAGCTTTAAAATAAAAGGTTATTGCCCATTCAGACTTTTTCTTAACATGGTTCTGATCTTTATGCTCACTACTGCATATATAGTTGTGTGATTCTTTTTCTTCTTATTCTTTTTCATATAGTGCGCATTTTTAATGTTATATACAATGCTATCAGACTTTTAAACTTCCCTGGAGAAAACCTGATTGAAAATTAATTATTCTTCCTTTTTATTCGCAAAAAAGAAACAAAGTGAAATTCATATATTCATAAAAGATATAACAACCTCCCAAACGATGGACTACAGACGCTTTTGCTTCTTTTTTCATATATCCGTTCACACTATAAAAGGGATCTGATGAACTTTAAATTCTTACATTTTAAATATCTTTCTACGTGAACTGCGATATTTTTAATTGCACTTTCATCGTTATTAATAAAAAGGGAGGGAAATAATTGAATTTGACCATAAACGATTCATCAAATAATGTAAACATTAAAGAAACATGCATTTTTTTCTTCCTGTGAAAATTCTTGTAGAATATTATTTTTACGTTTATATGCTATGTTCTATTTGAAATCCTGTTGGTTATAAGGCCTCGATTTTAGAAAGTTGCCTACACACAAATATTCTTGTATGTGTCTATTCAGTGGATTCTATAGAAATAATTAAATATCTATATAAATAATGGATCATGTTTACTCTATATAATTTTGAAGAAAGTATATCATATGACACGAATAATTTTATGTTTTCATTGTCTCTTAAATATCAAAAATTCTTATAATTAATAACACTGAAATACACGCACATTCATTACGGAGTTAACGTATATATTAATTTAAATTTAATTTCGAACAGAATTATCTTTATATTAATCTGTGCCTAATATACGGTCATTTACTATCTGTATTCGATTATGAGTGTTTGAGCTTTACTGCAATGTGGAATTATTTTAGAGCCTGACTCTTCAAAATATAGTTAACAATTTTCCATTAATATGTGGAAATTCCATATGTTTGAGAAGAGAATGAAGACATTAACAATTCCTTTCACCCCTGTCTTGCAATCCGTGTTATATTTCTCATACATAAGCAACCTTTCTAAAAAATAGTAGAATATATGCATAGATTCATATCATTTCCCGAAGGAATTAGCATAAATTAAATTAAAGAGACTACGATTCCTTTTGTTACTCTGACAACTACAGATGAGATATTTCTGAATTTCATCATACTTGAAATCACCTATTGTCTTAGTCTAAAAATAGAATAGTTGGCGTCACCTAGATGAGACGCCCCCAACACAACATTGGGAGATAAAAATAAATTTAAAGTGGAAATTTAGAACCAATAAAACATACTAGTTTTATGAATGAAATCAAAATCTGACTTTGTCAGCCTATTTGGGACAAGAGAGGCGACAGAAAAGATTTTTTCCTAATTATTTAAATGCAATTAAAATCAATTCATTTCAAGTCACTGAGATAGATTCCAAGAATTTCTTTCTTCCATGTTAATCCTATAAAGTAAGTGTCACACAGCAGAACATAGAGCAACTTGCATTACAACTAACAGATTTTGCCCCATTCTCCTTTTCCTTTTATATGCCATATTCCTTAAGATTATATATAAAGGTTAGAGAGTCCTTTAACCTTTGGAGAAGGAAAACTCTGAACAAGAACCTTATGCTTGCTCATTTTCAAAGCGTAGCATAGATGTGACCCAAGACTGAAATATGGGGCACGTAGTGAGGATTACATTCACTTCTCAGTCGTAAATGTTCAAGCGAAACAAACTTGTAACCTTTACACCACGTGTAGGTTCCCCAAAAACTTATACATATAAATATATTTGTATATGTGTATATATGCATTTGAAAAAAAAAAAAAAACCTTTGTACATGTGTGTACTCCATGTGCTGTCCTTAGTAGATGTGTTCTCCTTAGCCACAGTGACGGTAACCAGTCTAGGAGATGGAAATACTTTAAAGCAAAGCCTGTGAGTCTGTTATGAACTTATTGTCTCATCTTCTGGTCTATTGGATATTCTATACCTTACTCGAAAAGTGGATTGTCTGCTGTGCAGGCTCATCTCACTATGAATAAATTCACACATAAATAACTCTTGGGTTTGTATTCTGATTTGATGCAATTTTTGTAATCAAAAGTTATCACCTTCATAGAAACATACAAACTTTCCAAATCCTTTGGCGACTTATGTTTTGGTGACGCGTACATGTCTGACAAACTGGAAGTATATAGACCGAACTATACACAGTGGCGATTCTTAACTTATCTTAACACCATTTCGTATGTCTAATCGAGGTGAAAGGCATAATTCGGTGGCGTTACGGGTGTCGAAGCAACATTTTATAGGGGAGCACTACTTGCGTCGTGTGGTGATTAGAAAAGGTATCCCAGAAAATACTTCATCTCAGAATCAGACCACTAGCCGCGGCTGGTGGATGTTCATTCAGTGGCAAAATAAAGTGTAAGATGGCAGCATCAATCGAAAAATGCAAATTCTAAAATCGGTTTTCCACCTATGTCAGCATAGAAATTGTATACTGTAATGTACGAAGATTACTTGACGATGAGCTAACTGAAACAGCAAATCGCAGAACTGCTTTGATAACCACGGAGCTATTCCGATATAACATTGGCATTGCTGATCTCTCTGAGAAACGTTTTGCTAATGATGGTCAACTCACCGCAACACTCTACGGCTATACTTTCTTCTAGAAAGGGAATCCTGCTGATTAAAAGAGAAAACATTGGAGTAGGTTTTGTTATTAAATCCTCGTTAGTTAAAAACCTGCAGGAACTTCCATTTGGTAAGTCAGAACGTATTATATCTCTACGTCTCCCTATGCAAAAACATCGTTTTTTCACCTTTTCTAATTATGATCCAAACATTAAAGATATTCTTCTTTCTATACTGACTTAAGACAAGTGTTTCTCAATATTCCTGACCCTGATGACATCATTCTGCTTCGTGATTTGAACGCTAGGATAGGGAAAGATTATCAAACTTGGACCTGCTTAGACTCGCATGGAATTGGTAACACAAACAGCAATGGCTTCCAACTTCTGCAATTTTGCAACGAGCACGATCTTGTAATCGGAAGCACATGGTTTCGTCAGAAAGACAAATAGAAGGGCACTTGGCAACACCCAAGTTCGAAGCATTATATCATTCTCCGTCGTCGTGATCTCCAAGATTTCCACATTGTCCGAACTATGAGAGGTGATAATTGTTAGACTGATCACTGTTTTGTAAGAGTCAAATTGGCATACCACTGTATCACGCCGAAAATATCTAGATGTATCAAAACTGCATTCTTTTGAAATAAAATTTGCCTTTGACAATACAATTAACTCTATTGAAAATGACGAAGCGAATACGTGGGAGGATTTTAAATTTACTGCTTTCTACTGCACGTGGCATTTTAAGAATTCGCAAAAGGAAGTGCCAGGAATTGTTCGCCGATAATTGAGAACAAAATGAGTCACTTCTTGAAACGAAACCCCATCTTTCCATTAATATATTGTCATCGAATCTTTCCAGCCATGGAAAAGAGGGTGTTATTAAAGCGCATAAAGAATGCCAAATTGTAGCACAAAGGCGCATGCGCGAAATTCAAAACATCTGGTGGCTTCGGAAGGCAACAGAATCACAACTAGCAGCAGATACGAATAACTCAAAATTGTTTTACGACGTTATGAAAGAAATGTATGGACCACAACAATCAACACCTTATAAATCAAAAATTGATATACCATTTTGACTCAACGTGAATATATTATGACACGTTGATGTGAACACTACACGAAACATCAGAATCGTCATCCAATAGTTGATGAATCTATGCAGGATCTCATTGAGCAACGTGAACCAATTATCTCTCTTGATGAAGTACCTTCTTGGGATGAAATAACGGTCTCTTTGAAACAAAAGAACAACAAAAAACGCCTGGAATGGATAGCTTACCGGCAGAAATTCTTAAATATGACGGAGATAAGAGGATAGATGCTTTGGAGCAGGATTCGTGGGGAACTGAGGTATCCCAAGACTGAAGTGATAAAATACTTGTGACATTGCATAAGAAAGTATCAAAATAAGACCACGAGAATTTTAAAGGCATATCTTTGCTGTCTATTGATGGCAAAGTTTAAATATTTCTGCTTGCTGTTAGCAGTGAACTACAGAAAATCATATATATATATAATAGTAATTTAACTTTATCATTCTTAGTTTTTTTTTAAAATACTTTACGGAAGATGGAGCGGGTTCCTCACGCCAAAACAAGGAAAAAGTCCATATAATCATATGTCCGTAAATACTTCGTTCATTAAGTTTAAAGAATATTTACGGTATATTGCGCTGTGTTTCCGGGTAGACTAGGTACCTTTTTGGTTAGTTTGCTTCCACCTTTAACGTGCGTAATAGTGAGAATCGTTCCATTTAACAATGACAGGGTATTTATATCGTGAACAGGCAGACATAATTTTTACATACGGCTGCCCGAATGGTAATGGACGCGAGGCTGTGTGGCCGTAACACATTGCGTTTCCAGACAGAAGGCAGCCGAGCCATTCAAAATTATCTGCTGTTTATCGTCGCGTTACTGAGAATTGTGGTAGCAATAACTATGGTTCTAGGAAGACCGGGATTCGCTCGTACACCTAACCACTAGGAACACATTTTACAGGCTGTAGTAGACGATCCACGTGTCAATGCATGTCAAGTGGCCCTAGCATGTTGTACATCTCATAATGTCTCACGGAGGGTAGTTCAAAAACAACTTCTATATCCGTATCATTTGCAAAGTATCGGGGTTTTTCGACCTCCAAGCGAGAGAATCTTGCTGATGAATAATTGCGCAAACTGCCGATCCGTTGTTTGTCTCTTCACTCTTCAGTTTTGTTTACGGACGAGGCAACATTTGGAAGAGATGGAATCATAAATTTACACAAACAACATTGGTGTAATACTGACTAGACACTAGTATAAGTTAACGATTAATGTGTGAGCTGGAAGTGTTTGTGAAGGTCTGATAGATTCATATTCAGCCCGTCTTACAGCATCTGTCTACAGGGTCTTTATTTCGAACGCACACCCATACCTGATAAATGATATACCACTGCTAATAAGAAAAAGGATGTGGTTCATACATGATGGGGTTTCAGCATATTCTAGTCACATTTTTCGCGATGCACTAACTGACATCTACCATGAAATATGGATAGGTAGGGTAGGACAGATTCCATGTTCTGCACATTCTTCCGACCAGAATCCCTTGAATTCTTATTTGTGAGGCCACCTAAAACAATTGGCTTATGCAGCAGAAATTAATAATATAGAGAGCTTTCATCTTCGGTCATGGTAGCTTGCGAAACCATTCGACACCATGTGGGAATAGATGAAAAGGTGCGCCAGTCAATGATCGGACTGCAGCATGCGTGTAAAGGAGCAACTGGAGGTCAGTTTGAGCATATGTTATGAATTGCAGTTTCAACGTATGAGGATATGTGCTGAAATTTTGTATGATAATCTTAAGTGGCACTTAAGACCCGCTAGTGATTTACAAAGGAGGCCGCATAAGGAGCAAGAGTAAGCATTATGGAATGAGATATCTATTATAGTGGCTGACTTTTTAGATCTTGCTATCACTTCTTGAAGACAGTTCAGACAAGCTGACTAAAAAATGCAGAGTCCGCTAAAACACGTTGATCTCCATTCTACCTGCTCCAAAGCTAAACGCTCGAGGCTGTTATGAGGTATATTTATAGCTGACAATATATATATATATATATATATATATATATATATATATATATATATATATATATAAAGAGAGAGAGAGAGAGAGAGAATCATGTATGAACATATATTTCTTCTATGGCAGACACCTGCTCAGACACACTCTAAAAAACACCCTGTGCTATATACTGCAACTAGGGATAGAGAGCGTTATTAGCGTAATCAACATTCTGAATAAGGCCATCACGTTCAAACCCTCGGTTACGATTATTGGTGAATTCGTGCTAGCTCAACCACCGATGGATCGCAAATAGCTCTGCCTACCTAATTTCATTCACAGAGCTTGGACCAGTCCCAAGTATTTTATCGAATTGCTGACCGCTCACATGACCGCTTCAAGAATTCACTTGCCAAATCGACCTTGGTCAAATTCGAAAGTCATTATGATTGTTTTTTTCTCGTTTTGTTTGTATTTTCTTTGTTGCCGTTTCTTAAGATTATGAAACTGTCTTTCTTTGTAGGGTCCTGTATCATTTCTCTTGATAATTTTAATTAATTCATGTAGCAAATATATACCTATAAGCTCGCAGTTATCTGCACTGTCTTCATCCATGCATCTTCATTGTGGAATATTAGTGAATTTGGTTAGTATTTAATGGTTTTATCTAGCTTTAATTTATTTCCATTTGTTCTTGAGTTAAGATGATTTTATCCAGCTTGGTCCTGTTATAGAAGCGTAGAATTCTTTTATATCTGTTTGTATTAATTGAAATTATGTTTGTTTTTCATGTTTGTAACAAACTATAATAAACAAACAGAAACAAAACTAGAAAAACAAACATAAACATTTTCAAATATATGGGTCGACATTGGCATAAAAACAAACCGAAACGAAGTAGAATGTCACCTTCAACACAAGGAAAGTTACATATAATTCATACAGAAAACCCAATGATAAACCACTGTATATATACGCATTCCCACCCCCCGGTAAACAAATCTGTATAAACAAAAATAGAAAAGATATTCATTGAACACATGCACAAACACTTCCACACATCAAACACTCCCCACAAGACATTTAAGAAAAAACTGTAAAACTCTGCCATAACTGTACCGAGAACATGACACACATAATAAAAAACACAACAGGAAAGCAATCAACTAATAAGTTGAATAAATTAAACCAAGGTGTAACTGCAGAAAAAAGAACGAATAACCCTTAAACGGTAACTGCTTTCAAAACAATGTAATATACTAAGCCACTGTAAAATCAACAGACAACAAAGAAAAAATATACTTAGGAGTAAATGAAGGACGCTAGAAACAAAGATAGTACTGATTGAAAATATCCTTTAGAAATAGTAAATACGCGACCAACACAATGCTTTCAGAACATATCTGGGTGAGTAAAAACAAAAAATTAAATCACACGAAATATATCATGGAAAATAAGGAAAAGAACATCAGCCTACATCAATAAATCCAAAAACTTTTCAAATTCTGCTTTGAGGAAAAATATCTATATTTACGTCCCCAAACCAAAACAGACTACAAGATAAATAAACGATCCGAACTCAGCACAAAATGTTGACAAGAGAAGAAAAAAATTTAAAAAATCGAAAACTGTAAAGAATGAATGAAAATAAATGAATAAAATAAACAAAAAGAAGTAAAATAAATTAATCCAAATGCCTAAGTAAATAAACTTAGTAAATAATAAACAAATTAAAAGACTACGCCACCAAAATCCTGTTAGAATAATACAAGATACAACAAACAATTTAAATCTAGCGATTTCTACCCTAAAATGATGATACCTTGCCGTCAATCTAGTTGCACGCTTAATACAATAAACTCTAGGTACACTAGAAGAAAGCACACCAAAGTAATTACCATGAACACATTTATAGTATTATTACAAGAAAGCAACGTTACAGCGGTGGAAAAGTGACTGAAGCCGTGATGCCAGTTCATGACAAATATCATTGCAGATTCTTAATTGAATTTTATGAAGAATCTCGTAATATATAGGACGAAATACAGGGACAAAATGAAGATTATTTATAAGAGAAAATCTGGCGTGAACAATTGTCTAGGATGACACAGTGAACAAACTTTACTATCAGCAAACCTCGAATTTAATTCAATATATTTTCAATTCCTTTCAGTGAACAAGCTTAACCTAAGAAATAGTAAACATTACTCTCCTGATATTCTATATAAAAGTATTAAATGTTAAGTTTGTAGGGACCTTATTATTATTATAAATATAATAATGAAAATTATGAATAAAATGAAATAAACAATGATATTTAAACAGTTTTTAAAACAAACTAAATAAAAATAAAAACAATAAAAAAAACTCTCACAGCATGCAACATAAAAATACTCCTGCCGAAATACAGTCATCCCGCCAACAGACGTTAAATTCAAATTTCTTCATCACGAACCCTGAAAAGGGAACACGTTTCCAACTTATATTATGTAATATTGCTTGTAATACTATGGATAACTTTTCCCTTTTATCACATGTACCCTACAACAATTGTAACATAAAAATTCACGCACCAATACACACAAAATATAAATAAATTGTATGAAATTAATATTTACCATGCTTTTCCTCTTATTTCTACAAGTTTTTTTCGCTGTCAACTATGATTTTATCTCCATCAAAACGAGGATAATTTCTGCTGCTATGATGTCAGTGACCTCACAAGTTTCATGAGAATTTCTAAATAATCGATTCAATATAACGCTGGTAGACTTCACTGTTTTGCAATCGACAGCCTACTGAATCGTTAATGACAAAAATACACATTAGACAATTTTGACCATTAAAAATCCAGTGAAATAAACATTTGAAAACGTGTTTCATCTAAATAACCTAATGTATATTTAGATATATTTACTCTATTCACATTGTTCGGACTGTTGTCCTCATCTTTGTTGCCATGTTACCAATGATCCAGCCTTTGTAAACTCCGGAATTCTACAGGTGATTAAAATTTCGAAATGAACCTGTCAGAATATGGCAGCAAAGATGAGGACAACAGTCCAAACAATATAAATAGTGTAAATAATTACAATACCTCATCTTAGAAATAGAGACATGCATCTTTAGAAGTAAGGTTATATATTATTGTTCTAATGTGTTATATCTATCGTCCATAAATAAATATAGCACCTGATATCATTGGATTGGGCAGTTGACATCAGTATTTGTAACAACCCATATTCTGAGGAATATCTTTTGTCGTTAAGCAGCGCATTGCAGCTTAAATATGACCATAAATATCCGGTCGAAACATTTAAGTGTCGGAAAGGATCACAAATAATTTTCGTTTTCGCTCATTTAATAATTGATACAATATAACCAAATATTTTTGTCATTCAATCAAAATATATTATGTTGTCGTACACAATAGACACGAAAATGTAGATATAAAGTTTTACAACATTTATCTGCAATGCTGCTCATTTCTAAAAGGCCCGAGTATCATTCGAGGTAGAGAGTTACAGAGTATAATTCTCACTTTATGGGGATACGTCTAGACGATAACTATTAGCCCTAGAATTGAACAGTAATATTGAAGTGACCGATAAGCAACCTATTGAGTTTCGGTTTCACAAGACAGTTGTACGTGGGAAGAACCGGCTTGAATGGGACTTCACTCTCACCAAAATAAATACCAGTGGAATGAAGGTGGTACACTATAATGTACGTGGCATGACATATCTTAGCCGTGAAGATTAGGACTGGTGTAATTAAGAAACGTAAATTATCTGAACATTTCTATGTCAGCGAGAGTCTTGCAAATACTTATTTGTCGGAAAAAGAAAACTTGTAGGGTGGAAATTAATTAGTTACGCAAACACTATAGAATGTAAAGGCTGGGTAGCTCCTGCCCATATAGGTCAGAATTACTCCATTTTCGGACTGATCTGGCTAAAAGTAGAGGATTTCTAAAGGAGTCAGATATTTACTAGAGCAGTACAGGGAACCGACAATTTTTCAAGTACCTTTGGCGATTAATCATATGTACGAGTCCCATTTGTTGTCTGGGCTGAGTTTAACTTCGAACACAAGAATCTCTTTAAGGGAACAAATGTTTGTCGCTTTTGCTGAATGTTCTGGTTTCGATCAGCGATGTTAGGATGAGACTTGTTTAGTGTTCAAGGCATTTAATGTGAGAGGTCAGTTTTCATCTACTGAGCACTTTAAGTTAGGTCAGAGGAGTGATCGACTGAAAATCGCTGTTAACCGAGAATTTTGGAGGTAGTCATAAACTGGCAAATCAAATAAAATGACCAAGAGAAAAAAAAAGTCACTACATTAGGACTATGGATAGGAGAAAACATATTGTACGTTTATTGTATCTTATGCATAATATTTTTCAGAATATGTCCTTATAATTCATATATTTTCCTTTGATGTGTGTTCTGTGAAAGTATGAATTTTTGTGGGTGGGTGACAGATATATACATGTATATATATATATATGTATATATATATATATATATTTAATCCATTACTTACTTGACGTTGACGGTAATAGTACATTCGAATTATTCTCACGGATTGCTGAAAACATTCTATGTAATGTGATACATACAATTTCTTTAGCGGATATGTACCGACAATTCGAAGCAATATATTCTGCTTTGTTCGATTCGATAAAGCTAATTAGCTATCGACGAGTTGCGACATCTTGGATTACCTAACTCTACCGGAGTTAGGGTTCTATGTGAAGAAATTTTCCCAATGAGTTTTGAAGTAATGTTTCTTTTATTATGATTTGAAAACATGCAGTTATTTCATTTCTCCTGAAAAATAATTAGTTCATCAAAATATATTGGTTCAAATATGAACTATGAATAAAATTTGGTCCAACGAGTGAAAATAAACAAATGTAAATATTTACAAGATATCACAATGTACTACAGATATAAGCAGTACCATATATTACTTTAGTTATAATCTTTCTTAAATATTCAACAGGGTCTAATTAAAAATATATTTATTTTGATGATAGGTAATTGATGTTTTTTCTTTTAATGCTCTGCATATAAACACATTTCTTTTGATTCTTTTGTGTGTTTTGGTATATTTTGAAAATATTTTATGAATATGTGATGACATGTTTCTCCAAAGGAAGTAACACATCATCGATAAATAAATCCAAGAATTCGTCTTGGAACGTCCTATTTTAAAATCAATGATGATGGGTTAAGTTTTAAATAAAGACGGCGAGGCGATCTACGTCATAATATATTAAGTTTGGGCAGCAAGAGAGTGACTGTCTTTGGATTCTACTCTTGAGGATGCAGCATAACATGACATTTACACACCACTCATTATAAGAGAATGCGTTTATGACAATGTTATGAAAAGTTTAATGAAATTAATTTAATTATATATATTTAGACACCACAGGTCATTTTCAAAATTGTTAGTAAAATTCTTAGCATAATAAAAAAGAATTTATATTTCCACTAAGAGAAACAGATATACAAATTTGGTTGGAATTATATGAACATTAATTTGAAGCGTTGGAAATAATGCAACTATCACGATTACCAACTATTGGTTCTTGTAAAAAGATCATGCGTTTTGCTTTTAAAAACAAGTGTCTGATCGACAAAATATTATGATGCATTTCCAATACAGACTATACGTACTAAAGATGGTCCGATTTTCAGTTAAGTATATTGTTTAGAACTTGTATCTTTCATACTGTAACAACTGAGATATTATTGATTTTTTTGTTTTTTTTTAGTAAAATATATAATTCGTCAATGAAACGGAAATAGTAATATTTTGAAATGTACTAACATAAATAGAAGGGAATTATTGACACTCATAATGAACAAAAACATTGAGAAAATGAAAAACTTATCCATTATAAGAAAAATAAAAAAGGGAAAATAAACGAATGACTTCTCAAAAAGGGACGAAAATAAATTGCAGAAACACATATACTTTCTCCTGGTTAAGACAATTCAGCCTGTCCCTCTAAAACAATCGGAATTATTTTCAGCACTGTTGCATTCAACATCCGGAACTTAAATGAAAAATAAAGCAGGAAAAATATCCACTGAGATACTGTATCTTGACATAGATGCAACGAACAATTAGACCAGAATAGAAGCAAATAAACCGGTATATTTAAGACGATAGGAACGAAAGGCAACTGAAACATATAATACATATTGAAACAAAACATGAATAATAAGAAGGAAATTATTGGGAACGCAAAATATTCTGGAAGATGACTAGTATAATCTTGCCCTTAAAGAGCGGAGAACGAAGGAGTGTACCTAAAATATTAAAATCGAGATGTACCTGCGAAAACGTCGAAGCAGCAAGCGTACAAAAACAGGATTTACTGGTATGTGCGCATATAATGGGAAGGGTTACGAAGTTCGAAGGAATATACATACATACATATATATATATATATATATATATATATATATATATATATATATATATATATATGTGTGTGTGTGTGTGTGTGTGTGTGTAAAATATATAGAAAATAGGGAAGAACTTGTTAGGTAAATAATCCAAAGTTTTTAGTATTTTTGTTATTATTTTTAAAAATAGTGCTCGATGCAAAAGTAGAGCATAAATATAATTATTTATTTAAAAATATGATTCCAACGCTACATAAGAGTTCTCATGTTTCAAAACAAGAGCCGAAAACTTCAATATGATAATTTGAATTAAACTGAATTAAAGTACAATGTTCTCTTCCATCTTCAAGCGAAATTTTTTTAGACTCCCAAAAGAATTCGCTTGATGATGGAACGGAACTTGATACCTTAATTCGATTCAATTCAAATAATTATATTGAAGTTTTCGGCTCTTGTTTTGAAAGATAAGATCTCTTATGTAGCGTTGGAATCATATTTTTAAATAAATAATTATATTTATGCTCTACTTTTGTATCGAGCACTATTTTTTAGAACGTAATAACAAAAATATTAAAGAACTAGGTCCCCAGACCCGGACTAATTTTAAAATTGGACCAGGTGACTCAATGACGAATCAACTAATCAAAAGTAAACGAACGAAATGGTCGCGCGAAGAGTATCAACAAGTCATGAACATCATTTTTTACTGCACTCGAGCATTCTGCAAAGAACACCACGAATCAGACATACGAAATACGGAGAACTATGATAGGAAGTGATGTAAGACCTCACTTCATCCCAAACATACTTGCTAATGTCCGCAAGGACATGGTGCGAAACAAAAAACCCGGAAATACAGGAATCGATAAGATAAATTTAGAGATGACAGAATACTACAACCCATCACTCAAACTGTAAAAGTTGAAAGTAGAAATAAGTAATATGACGCAGGAAGGGGTAAAACCTAAAACAAATGATATACGAAATAAATTTACAGGAAATAAAATCGAAGAATCTACCTGTGACATAACCTCCAGATATCCAGACGATGTCAGTGAAGTCGACTTCAACTATTTTAAGGTAGATTTCCTTCAAAACCACAGAGCTGAAATCACCGAAGCTAAAAACCACTTCATCCACAGAACTCTTATACAATTGTCAGACAGAGACCAGATTCCAAAAATTCATATGACGAAGTCAAATAAGCACATTGTGCAATTATACAACGGTGCATCGGAATCACTGTTAAAGGATAAACCACACAGAAACATCACAAAAGTTAACAACGTCATATACACAACAGCTTTAGCAGCTACTGGGAAGCTTGGGGTCAAGACAATGAAAACATTAACAGACATAGAGAGTTAGCTTGGAAGGCAAAACTGATGCGAGAAATAAGGGAAATCAGATGTGAGCTTTCTAGATTACATGGGTTCACTAGAAACCCAAATATGTTAACAGGCAAAGTCAAGAAGGTCAATCGGAAATATAAAATTAAATCTTTAATTGAAATTCCATCAATCAAGGAAATGTTGAAACAGAAACTTCAGATAAAGTCACAGAGAACAAGACGATACGACAAACGTTGTAGGTTTTATCGCCAAAATAAAATATTCCTAACGAACTTTAAGAACTTTTACAGGGAAACTGTAAAAACACCTATACATGTCGAAAGGCCACCATATATTAACAATATGCTGACATTTTGGAAGACTATTTGAAGCATCCCAAAAGATTTAAACGCAAATGCAAAATGAATCAAACATGAAGAAGACCGACTGCAGGATAAACCTCAGCAAGAGGGGGAAATATAAACACAAATAAGGTTAGACATGCTCTAACGAAATCAAAAAAATAGAAATCTCCAGGAAATTACAAGCTACCCAATTTCTGACTCTATCATCTCTTATCACTTCAAAAAAAAAAAAGAAAAAAAGAAAAAAAAATTGCATAAACTCTATCAATGTTTGCAAATAATCCCAATGAAATTCAGAAATGGATCACTGAAGGTATTACATAACTCATGCCAAAAAAGAGGGAAACAGATGATCCGAAATATTATCGGACAATAACATGTCACTGAACTACGTATAAATTGATCACATCTGTCCTGACGAACAGTATTTACTCTTTTTTCGAAGCAAACCAAATTCTTCCACTAGAACAGAAGGGATTCAGAAGAGGTTTCTATGGCTGTAAAGATCAACTACTAATAAACAAAAGGATCCTGGAAAATTGTAGGGGACGACGTAGAAATCTTAGCGCAGCGTGAATTGATTATCGTAAAGCCTTTGATAGTGTGCCACACTCTTGGATTCTTAAGACTTTGGAAATGTACGAAGTCTTCCTTGTGGTAGTAAATGTCCTTAAGCACAGTATGGGAATGTGGAACATCGGGCTGGAACAAGATGAAGCCTATAAGTACGTAGAACTTAGCGAAAAAAATTGGTTATCAGCATACCCATATGAAAGATAATGTAAGAAAGGAGTACTAAATGCGTGTGCGTTTGGTACTGAATAAGGAGCTTAACTGAAAAAACAGAATCTCAGCCATAAACATCTTGGTTGTCCCTGTAGTGGAATACACCTTTAACATCCTTAACTGGGCCATAGCTGACATTAATGGACATCAAAACGAATGGATGCTAAAACGATAAGACTTCTTACTTGCTACCGCATGCATCATCCAAAATCTGATGTTTATAGTTTGTATGTGCCCAGATCCGAAGTAGGCAGAGGATTAGTTCAACCAGAACTGTCCTACAAAACTACAACAATTGGACTTCAAAGATACCTGGAAACTACTGAAGACTGGATGATGATATGTTTCAAAGTGCATGAAAGTATTAAGCGTCATTATTTCGTAATAAAGGAAGCCAACAATTTCAAAATGGAATTGCAAATGGGTGCATAAATAAAACCAAACAACAATACACAGACTGAACCTGCAAAATACTTAAAAAGTTAAGCAAAAGCAAATGCAACCGAAACTTCTTCATGGTCAATACTCTGCCCATACAAAACTATCTGATATAGCCACACCCCATACACATCAGTGGCTACGTAGTGCAAGGTTAAAAGCTGAAACCGAATATTTTATCTTTACTGTGCAGGACCAATTCTGATTAACTAGACATATTCAAGCACACATAGTAAAATAATGTGTTAGACCAAAATCTGCAAATTCTACGGGAATAAAAACTAAAAGAACATCACCCAGACCCGGTTCCAGAGACTAGACCTGTAACAATTTCATTGTACTACACAGGCAGAACAATCAAATCTAACTGCCCAGACATAGTTATTAAAGACCGCAAACAAAAATTTCCTTCTTTATTGATATGGCAATCCCAGCAGACGGCAATGTATGAAGATCTTCGAAAAGCTATCAAATACAAGGACCTTGAAATTGAAATCTCAAAATGAGGCACATGGGAACATCAGCAATCCCTATTGTACTTAGACCCTCGGATTGTTTGGACAAAATTAAATAGACTCATTGAAGGGATTCATGGAAGACCATGGCTTATAAAATACAAAAAAATGTTCTCACGAGTAAAGCCTACAACTTACGAAGGGCTTTATCTATGTAAATTGTGTGTGTTTTAATTGGACAGTGGGAAATGTCATGATGCAATTTCTGAACTTAGGTCTCTAGTTGGACACGGAAAGGAATGTGTAAAGTCCAGAAATAAAAGGAATAAAACAGCAACAACAACAACAACGAGAATAATAATAATAATAATAATAATAATAATAATAATAATAATAATAATAATTCAGACGGGAAAGAAACTACAAGGACCTGGTACGAACATCACCAAAGCCCGGTTAAAGAGAAAGGGCCTGTAACATTTTTATGGGACAATGCTTAGAGACAAAAAATTAGGAGCTAATCACCCAATCATCGAGATCAGATGAGCTTTCGTAATGATCTGGCAGTCTCCGCCGGTTGTAATGTATCTTTGAAGATATTCGAATAATTATCAAAATATAAGGCTCTTGAAATGGAATTCTAAAAATCTAGCACAGGAAGAGATCAATATTTTCAGTTATATGTGGAGTCCTCGTACTGATTAGGAACGGTTCCAATAGACTCAGTAAAGGGATTCCTGATAGTCCATGCCTTAAAGAAGAACAAAACATTGCACTCACAAATACAGATCACAAATTAAGAATAGCTTTATCTATGTAAAATATGTGTTATCTTAATTTTTTTTCTTTTTTGCAATATTGATCGGTGGGGACATTACAGAAGCCATTTCTAAATTTAGGTTTCTTGTTTGGCCACGGAAGGAAATATGTATACAACAGAGATCAATGGAAATAATAATAATAATAATAATAATAATAATAATAATTTATAAATATCTTGATGCTAACTTAGATAAGCGTCACAGAACCATTGACCTTAAATGATTGAAGACATTAACACACACACGTGTGTGTATTGTGTGTGTGTACTTAGAATCGAGTTTTTGGTGTGAGATATGCATATAACCCCTTCCATCGCTTCTGCTCTCATCTCTAATATGTATCCATACAATGTATAAGGACCTGATGGTATCCGTGTAATAATCTATAAGAAGTGTGCTTCCGAACTTGCTTCTGTTCTCTCTGAAATGTATAATCTAATTGTCTTACGATAATTGTATCATCATTCATGGTACAAGTCATTGCGATCTATGACAAAGTAGAAATATCTAGTTTGAAATACATATACTATATTTCCAGCTTTGATTTTCATAATCTTTTTTAGTAATTAATTATTAGCACTTGAGAAGTGATTTAATAAGAAATAGAATTGATAATGTTTAGCAGTTTATATTCGTTTACATTATCTTGTTTTTTTTTTCTGATGAATCTAATGGAGATATTATTTTTCTTTAATCAATTACTTGAAGCAAAGGGATAAAAACACAATGGGGATCTGGGAGAGAAATAAACAGGGACAACGTTTTTGAGGAGAAAGGAAAATAAATGAACATGTATCATTGAGACAAAAGCTGGTGCTTAATTAGGTACCTCCACGAGATCGCTAAAAAAAGAGTATAGCATGATGAAAAAAAGACGCCAAACTTGAAAACAAAATTTTATCGTCTAAATGTGATGTTATCATTAAGAGGAAAGTTCAAAGTATTTTGGGGTATTTTTTTTACGTTTTTAATCGTTCCGAGCACGTCCGAAATTTTCGTTAAAAATCATGTTTTTTTTGACTCAGCAAAATTGACATTTTTTCCATTTTATAAAAAAAATGAAAATCTCAGTTTGAAATTCTATTAAATATCAAATTTTATCAGCAGTGTACATAAAATACTATAATTTTATGAACATTTATTAAATGTTACTGTGTTATTTGTATTTCCATCATTTTATTATTAATTTTGATATTTCATTTATGGAAAAATGTCATAACTGAGTTTAATATAAACATAAGATCATATAAGTTTCATAATATGATACTGATACTTGTAGGTACACTTCTCAGTTCAAATTTAAAAATCAGATTAACATCTCCACCCGTGTTTCGCAAAAGTAATGATCTTAACAGCGGAAATCAATGCTTAACTCAAATAACGCAACTTAATTCTATTCTGGTTGGTCTTCCGTACTTTATGATTACAGCCCGGTTATAAACACAAAATCACATTTCTATATTACTGCGGATCATCTGATTAGTAAAAATGATACAATTTACAACGCGTTAAAAAAGAGGACACTTAGGAAACCCGATGTGGCTTTTAACTTATTTTAAAATATTATAACAACTTAAATGTAAAAATCTATTATAATTAAAGAAATAACAAATTGTATTAAGAATTCATTTTACATCGAAAAAATTTTTGCTTTCAGAAAATATAGTCCATATTCATAAAAGCATTTGAAATTAAATAATACATTTGTTTTATTTAGTTTCGTATGTTACAATTGAGAGCTGATTTTCAGGTAGATGAGTCCAATTCAAGACAAAAAAAAAACATGATTTGCATTTCAAAGCTTTGTTCTTTTATCTATTGTAATCACTAAACCTGACGCGATCGTATTTCTAGCATTTTCTTAAAATTAGTTAGGTGGGGATAATAAATATAAGAAAATAATAATATTTTCGATCATCTGTGAATAATTTCTGAACTTTTTATTAACATCCGACAATTATTTTTATTTTTCAAAATTTTCCAAATTAATGTGTGTCATACAAAAAAAAGGGAAAAAA
The DNA here is from genome assembly GCA_903632075.3 of Acanthosepion pharaonis. Lineage (NCBI taxonomy): Eukaryota > Metazoa > Mollusca > Cephalopoda > Sepiida > Sepiidae > Acanthosepion > Acanthosepion pharaonis. Next base: position 441,315 of record CAHIKZ030001494.1, on the reverse strand, counting down.
ATTAAAATAATTAAAATAAACTTTGATCTTTCCCCTTAATAGTAACATAAGCATTTACACGATAAAATTTTGTTTTCGTCAAGTTTGGCTTATTTTTCATCATGCTATGCTCTTTTTTTTCGATCTCAGAAGGTGCTACTTGACTGGAAAACGTCATGATATTTATTGACTGAGAAGTATGAGAGAAGACTATTATAAAATGAGACGTCGTTGCTACTACGAATAAATTCATAAAGTGAGGTGCCAAAGACAAAATCATATCAGAATAATTGTCATGGAAATATTTATACAGTTTACACCGCTGTGAATGAGACTGAAGCGATGACTGATAGCATTGAATATTATCATGTAGATATACCTGTATGCCAAGGATCATAGAAGCACTAGTCCACGTGTTGTAGCAGCATTACATGCACAGGGGCAGTTCTAAAGTTGTCAAGATAGATTCTGTGAAGAAAAATTGTCTAGCATGACAGAGTTCACCAACTTTCCAAGCAAGAGACCTAGCAATTGATTAAATAAAAATGAAATGTCGAAATTTGGTACTGCTCTGAAGATTGGTACCTTACAATGTTTTAAGAAAGTATTTCATTATTTTCAGTCATCCAACTAATTTCAAATAAACTAACTGTTGAAACTTGAATAAAACATGGAATAATAATAATACAACACAAAATGTACTTAAACAAAATGTATTGATACAAGAACGTGTACACAATATTTACAGATAGTTTGGTATATTCTTGGGAAAACCGTTCCTGTAGAATGGGTTAACTTAGTCGCAGTCAGGCTTGGATCTCTTCTTCCTCACCTCGTCTTCCCGGTACCAACCATATTTATATGGTCGGCACTCCACTATGTAAATTAGGTGGATCGTACCACAACACTAACACAGATAAATCATGTGATGGAAGAAAAGTTCGATTTAACAGTTAAATGAATTCGCATCCGTTATATATTTTCGACAATTATTATGAGAGATATTTTTCAAAATAACAATGTTTTTTAATCCGGTGATCCCCGTAATAATGAGAACTGCCAAAAATATATTTGTAATTAAGCATATATTATGCACTTTCTGACCGAAAATTTGTTCTTTACAATTTATACATTAAAATGTAAAATATCTTAAAACGAATTGTTGGTCAGAAATAGAGCTTTTTTGAAATCACAAAGTTTCTTGCGTTTTTCAATAAAAGTGGTTTTAACAAGACTTCATTTTCACGCAGGTCTGAAATTTATTAAATATCTACATATTCCGAAGGATGATAGTCGAACACATCTTGATGTATGATTCGTGTATGGATTGCACGTTTAAATATTTCTGCGATGAAGTGAAAATGGAAGGAAATGACATATTTTTTCATCATTTGCTGCTCCTTTTTAACATGAAAGAAATTAAAAGCTGTACATGAGCAAACATATAGGCGACGTTCACTTTGCTGTGAATCCGTGAGTTTTTCACTAGATTCAGAAGAAGGATATTTGATATGAAACAAAAACGTTCCGTCAAACCTGCAGTCATTGATGAAGAGGTAATCAATAAACTAATTAAAACTAACCCAGGACAATGCAAATATACTCACCATATCACAAATGATCGTTAAGAAATACACCTGGATACTTGAATTACTATTGTTTGTGTGCCCCCCGAGTTAATGTAAAAAATAGATAAAGGAGGGTTTTTCCGCTATGACGAAAAAAACAAACATTTCATGTTTTTGCTTTTAAAGATCAGAAAGAAAAATATTTATTTACAATAATTTAGATTGAAAAGTTGGAAAAACAAGGTAACTCAGTATAGGGAAAACATTATACTGTGTAAGGTTAGAAAAACTATTTTTCACACCCAGCTCCTCCTCCAATATATATATATATATATATATATATATATATATATATATATATATATATATATATATATATATATATTGTATTAAAAAACACGCCAGGAATTGGCCAATCCGGTGGGTGTTGTCATCCATGTAGAAAAAAATTATGACATCATACATTTTGCAGACCCGAAAGAAGTTAAATAAGCTTGCCTTGGACATGGTACTAAACCAGGCCTTCTTATTTGAACACTGAATATTCGGATTACAATTTATTCCATACACAACTTTCGTTCAAACATCTTATATTTTTGAAAATTAAAGACAATATTAATATATTCTAATGGCTGTCGGAGAGGCGATAGGTATCATCACAACTCACGTGAGCCAATGACATTATATATATGTATGTATGTAGGTATTTATTTATGTATATATGTCTGTACGAGAGAAGATTTTTGAGAGTAAGGAGAAAAGTCAGTTCGTCAACATCAAAGAATGCACTTGACATCAAGAAGAGAATATCTAAGAAGGCACCAGGTACCAGCCAGTCAGAGAGTGAACAAAATTTCAAGTTGATAGTCTCATGTGGTTGGACAACGAAGAACGAATTGATTTCTAAGAAATTTCGCCAAGAGCGAAGAGTGTGAAGTTAAAAACGACTTATTTTAAAATTATGTCCCAGAGATTCTCGTGGTTTATGAAAATTAGATTTTTACGTGATTTTTTTTTGTTTTTCTTTTTCTCATAGGTAGTTGCACATTTTTTAACTTGTATCGTTATTCTATTTTGTCATTTACAAAATTTTCCTAAACTGTATTTTTCCGCGATTATCACAAATAGTTATCCTGTATTAATCGGCGCGGAAAGAAAACTTTTGTGCAAACAAGTATTGAATTTTTTTCATAATTATAAAATGAATGTATTATTACATTTAAAATTATACGCACTGGATGTCTTCTTTTGAACGTTGCACCTATTATTAATTCTTGCTAGTTTTGGCTAATAAGTTAGTAGGAATAAAATCGATATCAGTTTATTTAATATATATATATATATATATATATATATATATATATATATATATATTTGAAATATATTTTTCTTGGTTCTTCAGGTCACAGCTTTAGATATAAAAGAAATTTTTCTTCTTTTCTTTTTTCTGCTTATTTTATATGTATACATGTATGCATATATATGTATAAGTATATATATATAAACATATATGTATACATGTATATGTATATATATATATATGTATATGTATATATCTATATGTATATATATAATTTAATGTATATATATATACGTATATATACATACATATATGCGTATATATATGTATATATGTGTCTATATATATATATATATATATATATAAAAGTGAACATAGAAGTCAACACTTAGAGGCGACAGTATGTTTCATGCTAGAGTCAATCGTTAGGCTTATAAAACCGCGTAAATTTCAAGAATTAGTTATTCCAAAAATTTCGCTTGAAGATGGAACAAAGCTTGATATTTTAATTCAATATAATTTTAATTCATTATATTTAAGTTTTCGGCTCTTATTTTGAAACATAAATCTTATGTAGCGAAAGAATCATATTTTTAAATAATTATATTTAGGCTCTACTTTGGTATCGAGCACAGTTTTTTAAAAATAATAAAAATACTAAAGAAAACACACACACACACACACACACACACACACACACACATATATATATATATATATATATATATATATATATATATATATATATATTTTTTCTTGGTTCTTCAGGTCACAGCTTTAGATATAAAAGAAATTTTTTCTTCTTTTTTTTTTTTCTGCTTATTTTATATGTATACATGTATGCATATATATGTATAAATATATATATAAAACATATATGTATACATGTATATGTATTTATATATATATATATATATATGTATATATCTATATGTATATATATAATTTAATGTATATATATATACGTATATATACATACATATATGCGTATATATATGTATATATGTGTCTATATATATATATATATATATATATATATATATATATATAAATATATATATATATAAAAGTGAACATAGAAGTCAACACTTAGAGGCGACAGTATGTTTCATGCTAGAGTCAATCGTTAGGTTTATAAAAACCGCGTAAATTTCAAGAATTAGTTATTCCAAAAATTTCGCTTGAAGATGGAACAAACCTTGATATTTTAATTCAATATAATTTTAATTCATTATATTTAAGTTTTCGGCTCTTATTTTGAAACATAAATCTTATGTAGCGAAAGAATCATATTTTTAAATAATTATATTTAGGCTCTACTTTTGTATCGAGCACAGTTTTTTTAAAAATAATAAAAAATACTAAAGAAAACACACACACACGCACACACACACACACACACACACATATATATATATATATATATATATATATATATATATATATATATATTATGAAATCACATACTGAAACATAAATAGAGGACACTTTAAGAAACAATGCAATAATGAACAAAAACAACTCTACCTTATAATTTAGAAAGTTGTAATATTTTCTATATTTTGGGAAATCAAGAGTAGTATCGTGATTTCCCACATGAAGAAACTTACTTTTTAACGCTAAACAAGATGTATAGTTTTGTAGTGGGCATGTACGTATTCTGAAGTTTATATATATATATATATATATATATATATATATATATATATATATATATATGTCTGTGTGTGAGTTTATGTATGTATTTACGAATATATATATATATATATATATATATATATATATATATATTTTTTTATACATATATGTATATATGTAATTATATATACACACACACACATATATATATATATATATATATATATATATATATATATATATATATATATATATATATATATATATAATTCTTACCTTCTAATAACGTGGGGAGAAGAAGTATTTCATCCTCTGCTGATTTTCTGTGTTTGTCACGTTACAAAAATGGAAACTATCTATAATTTTACGGAAATGTCCGTACTGAAAGTGAGAAATAGAAAAAAAAAATGGAATTCTAGAAAATGACATTATATTTATTTTTGAATATTTCTTTTTTTTTTGAAAAATTCAGTAATTCCCCCTTACCAATAAGGAATGTTTCAGGGCCCACAAAATTTTCGTGTTAGCGTGGTGTGGTGAGAAGTCGGCCAAAATGACCGAGTCTCTTCAGCCAATTTTTACTGAAACGGAGAGACTATCTCTAAGTTCATCTGCCTGGAATACAAATAGACAAAAAAAGAGGCGACCTATTATGACCGAATGAAAGAGGAGTACCGCTATTATATTAAGTGTAATGAGTTACTCACGATCCCTAAGCCATTGAATGCGGTAACGACTAGGACAATCTCACTTCTGAATTCGAGTGTCAAAACTCGAAAATTGATCGTCGTTAGACGTGATACCAGTGAATATGTATTAATATACCTAAAGATAGTCTCGAAGTTTCTGGCCTAACTTTCGAACGCTATGTGAGATTTACTGTTATCTTCAGGAGAAGCTAAAAACCGGTAGGCAGCAATATTATGAAAAACTCTATACGGTTGCAAACTGAGTACATGTGTTTCCGTCGGGCAAGAGTTATTCTGCACTGTCAACCATACATATAAACAAGGTCTATGTGGGTTCCATCTTTGCAATGTATGGGCCGGTGGAGGAAGTCGCCCGAATAACAAGTAATCTGGTGTGCCTCTGGAGATTTTGTTGTACACGTAATCCAGTACAGGACGAAGTTTCAGGAAATTCCTGATATAATTTTGTTCATATGTAGGAAGATTTTCGTCGTGGTTGACGGGAGGAGGCCGCACTGTTGGTTGTGTGGTACCGCCGGTCACTTGGCCAAAATCCATTTGTGACATTATATGTTCATATTAAAAAAAGAATATTTATAAGACAATGAATATAACCATTTGAAGAAGCAATTATGTATCACTGGAAATGAGCCAAATGCTGTATACATATTTGGACAAAGAATAGAATCTCTTGTGGAATATGAAAATGAAAAATTTCCGACAATTACTGAAGCGATCCTGGCATATTTTGTAAAAAGTTGTAGAAGAATTTGAAACGGAGATAATAATTGAAAAAAACTCCGGGTACTTGTCAGAGGAATGACAAAAGTTAAGGACGCTGGTCGCAAAATAGTAATGCATGAAAACTTGTAATAGTACAATCAAACGAAACAATCTTGCAGAAAGGATAAACTATGTTGGATTTCAAAAGGAACCCCATTGCAATTCCCGAAATGTTGTTTTTAATCAGTATAACTTTTAACAGCTAAATCTGTAACACATCTATTATTGCAATCACCCTCCAGGTTACGAAATTGGAGTAATGAAAACATTACGAAAAAACTATTTTATTTTGGTATATAAGGAAAATAATAGCAGATATAATAGTTAGAACGGAACGGAAGTTCCGATCAATACGATTTTAAATTTTTAAAGTTGTCATACAAATGCTAACCGTTGAAATTACATTATAATGATATGAAGAGGCTTTTTTCATTTTAAAGGTAGTTGAAATGTAGTGACACGTAAAATAGTTATTACGAATGTATATATATATATATATATATATATATATATATATATATATATATAAAAGTGAACATAGAAGTCAACATTTAGAGGCGACAGTCTGTTTCATTCTATTTGCAATCGTCATATATGCAATCGTTATAGCATGAAACAGACTGTCGCCTCTAAGTGCTGAATTCTATGTTCACTTTTATATTAACACACGCTCTATCTCTGATATTGAGCACTTTATCCCATAAATATAGCACACCTTAAGACTATATTTCTTCATATATATATATATATATATATATATATATATATATATATATATATATATATATATATATATATATATATAGCTACACGAGTCGCCGATATAATAAAGAATGTCAGGCATATAACAAGAAAGGACATGTAATCAAGGCTTCTACTCACAAGAATGGACACGCTGTTCCTAAAACATTTGATTATAATTTGAATGAATTGTGGGCCAATAAATTAGTAAGATTATTTAGAAACGGCATCACAGGTTATTTTTATGTACTGAGAATTTCACTTCCTAAACAGGACAAGTAGATTAATCTGATATCTGGGTGTCAAGTGAACTTAACTTTATGTTTGAAGAATGGGGCAGACAGAACGACAGGGTAGTCATGTCAAAATATATGGCAATACATTCAGTGTGAGTCCGTTTAAGTGGATTGGATTACCCAACATGAAGGTATTTCTAACTGGGATCCAACTGCTAGATTATGTGCTGCTTTCATCAAAGTCTATCAGAGTTTTGCCAACATTTGGCTACGAAGCGTTTGCTTGGCAATATTCCTGTAAGTCTCGGTGTAATGATGAGTATAACGGGCTTCATATATTTCTACATAGTTATCATTTTTTGGTATTTTATTGACGTGATGATTAGTTATTTAATAATAATAAAACTCTACAATAACTTCATATAATTTGACGTGATCTTGTTTGAAAGAATAGTCTCTTATTAATATGATAGACGCAAATAAGTGAATGAGCCATCTGTTTCCCTCGCATCAGAATACATCGTCAGTAAATATGTTTTCTTATGTGTCTTTTAACTTTATTTGGACATTTTTACGTTTAATGATGTAAAAACTAAAATCATTTTTGCATTGAACAAGAGAAGTAACAGTATGACTATAGTGCATTATTTATGAAAAAATGATATATCTCTCATACAGTTACTTAAATATATGCTTCAAACTGTAATGAGACACGTATAGTATTAATACTACTCGTACTACAGATAATAAATGCAGTAAAAAATGCTGGAATTCTTAGCACAACTTGGATAGATTACCGTAAACATTCGATAGGTGTCCACACTCTTGGATAATTAAGGCATTGGAAAGTCTTCTTGGTAATAAAATATTTCCTTATATATAGAATGAAACTGGGGAAAACCACATCATAATTAGATCACATCAAAAGTACAACCACTTCCAATTGTTTGAATATCCGATGATGTATCTTTAAAGGGGGCACGCTATCGTCCCCTCTCTTCTGTCCTTACTTAATCCCCTTTTTACATGAACTAAACATCAATATCTATGGATAAAAGTATAAAAAGAAACTGTCTCACCATCTTTTCTATGTAGAATATATCAAATTCCTTTACAAAGAGGACAATGATTTCAATACTATCCACAATACTATAAAATGTATCAGCGATGACATCGGTATGGATTTCGGGTTAGATAGATGTGCAAAAGTAACATTCATGAAAGGGAGAATTTCAGAAACACATTCTTTAGGTGTAGATTGTGTGACTAAAGTTTAAGAATTGGAACGAGAAAAAAGTCTATAAATAACTTGGAGTTAGCAAAGATGTGATACAACATAACCAAATGAAGGAGAAAATAAGAAAACAATAGTACAGGCTTGTGCGCCTGGTGTTAAATACTGAGTTGAATTCATGAAACAGAATATCAGCCATAAATCCTTTTCGCGGTCCCTGTGGTGCAATAGAGGTTTAACATCCTAAATTAGACAACAGCTGATATTAAGTGAATGGATCTCGAAACGAATTATCTTCTCACTTCCCACCGCATGCATCACGCTAAGATTGATGCTGTTCCTCTGTATGAGCCTTGAAGAAGGCAGAGGATTAGTTCAATTAGTTCTATCCTTACAAAAACGCAAAATCGGTCTTCAAATATACCCGGCAACGACTGAAGACTGAATAATGATATAGGTAAAAGAAAAATGAATGAAATAAGAAACTTTATTCAGTTATAAAGTAAGCTAACAAATTCAAAAGTGTATTTCAAGTGGTGGAAGACGTGCAAATGAACCATAATAAAAAACTGCAGCGTACAGGATCATAAAAAGAAAGCAAAAGCAAATGCAATGCACAAAATGCAGAAAATATTTCAAGATATACCTCATGATGGTCAATAATCTGCACGTACCTAACAATACTTATATAGCCAAACCCGGTACCCCTCAGTGGTTACGTTGTGCAGAGCTAAAAGGTGAAACCGAAGGTTTTATTGTTGCTGCACAGGACACATTCCAGCTAACTGGATATTACAGAGCAAGCATAGTGAAAAAAACTTTCAGTTTCAAAACCAATTGAATATAAAACACGGCACATTAGAGTGGGCCAACATCTGCATTGGACAATCTGTACTTTTTATGGGAAGGAAACGGTAAGAAACTCGTATGGACATCAAACAGTCCTAGTTATAGAGATTGAACTATTAATAACTTAATGGGATTGGGCAATGCACAAAAACAGAATAATAAAATCTAATAACCAAAAGCCAAAAGAAAAGAATGTGCTTACATATTGATATGTAGAAAGTAATGTATCTTTGAAAATCTTAAAATAAGTTGGAGCCCTCTGATTGTTTCAAAAAAGTGCGATAGACATATTGAAAGAATTCCTGGTAGTCCATATCTTAAAGAAATACAAAAATAATACATGATGAAGAGCTTCATCTGTGTAAAATGTATGGGATCTTATGTTATTTGTTTTCACAAATATGATCAAATAAAAAGAGCTTTTACATGAAAATAGAGAAAATGACGAATAATGATACATATTAAGTACAACTTGACTATAAATGTTACCGAAAACCATAATATGATGAGATTTATTGACAAAATGAATTATTTCGACACATGAGTGCCATTTCGAAGGATAACAACAAAAAACCCTATTAGTCATCGAATCTGTCTTTTTTTTTTCATAGTAGCAGGTTGAAATACCTTACGACATAGAAGGAGGTCTATCAGCATAAACATCTTGTGTAATGATAGACAAAAGATTGTCGACATGGCTGAGATCTGTAGTGGCTGGAGGCCATATTATCAAAATTTCACATAATATATCGTAAAAGCTTAGGAATGCTTGGGTCAACCTGTCAGAGAGGGATGAAGCGTTGTCATGCATGAATTTTAGTGTCATTAACAGCTATATGTCATCTATCCAGGGATTCAAGTCCTCCTTCAGGTCATTGCAGTATGTGCCTGCGCTCACTGACTGTACTAAAATGTCTGTCTCCAATGATACCAGCCCGTAATATGACTCTGCTGTTGACCTCGTAGGCGTTGAGGATGCTCATCTCCATAATAGCTCCAAAATTTGCCCAAATGTCAGGTGCGTCAACGGTTACCCTGGTCACGTCAGTGAACAGAATACAAATAATGCCCGAAGTCACTGAAGCTTCAAATTCCCGTGACTGGTCATTAAAGGAGACAATTTCAAGAGAACTCTCACGGAAGCCGTGGTCCGAGGATGTAATTTCTGGTGGTTTTTAATACACGAGGGAATCCATTTGCTGGGAAAATTATTCTGTGCAAGGTCCTTTATGATTTGACAGTTTTTTGGGGAACCAAGTTAACAGCGTCTCTGCTCTCTAAGAACAATGTGCCTAGAAGATGTTGTAAAATGTGCAATTCATGATATGTAGAAGGCATGACAATTGACACGATACTAGACTTTTTCAATGTATGACCGACGCACACACTCGAGAGTATATTCCATAAAGTAGTCGGTCTTGAGAAGAAATTGTCCGTATGGGATTTCGGTATTGTTCACGGAATACGAAATGAATGCGAAAAAATTTATCCGTTTTTGTGGCATGGCGGGTTCTAGCTTGGAATTCTGAACTGGGGAAATAATGTATGAAGTTTGATAATACATTTGCAATGCAAATAGCAAAAGATAGGTAAGAGGCTTGCAATCATTCGTTTATGGGGAGGAGTTTGTAGAGCGGAAAATGATTCATCACCGGGAAGGCCACCTATACGTTTTGAACTTTATGATAGCAGTAAAGAGTGGATTGAACACCTCCAGCCTTGATAATGGAATTAATACTGCAATTGTTGTCTGATCTTGTAGCAGAAGTGTATGACAGAATGAGTCGGGTAGTTCCTGGATCAGTTCAACGATAAGGTAATATTACCAGTATATTTGGATTATATTCAGGAGTTCCACTTGAGATCTGGGTGGAACTTCAGTCAGATTAGTCGCTTCACTGATTTTGGATTGATTGATTCATTTTCTGCAGCTTAAAAAACACTTTTCTATTTATATAAAGCCAGAGAATATTTTTATATTGTAGTAATTGTATCGGGCGATATAATTGTTTACTGATACCTGGGGGAGAAGAAATGAGTTGATACCTTTCACAATTGCATTTGCGTGTAAGTCAATATAGTTACCCGAATGGGAATTATTTTTCTCAAAGATGCTTATTAAAGTAAATTTGTTGTTTTTTCATTCCTTTTTTTTTTATATTGCTATTCTTATCTTTTTTATTCTTTGATGTAATGTACTTTATCTCAGCGGGAAATGCTTATTTAACTCTTTGTATGTCTTCCACAGGACCTCTCCATCGTTTTCAAAGTGTGTTTACGAAAGTCTCTCTGGCTATTTTCAAAGGGTAGACAGGAATCATGTACTAAGGATAAAACCATGCTGGAACCATTGCTGTCGTATCAAAACTGTCACCATTAATTTTATCAGTGAGAAATAATAAAGAGTAGAAGGTACCTATTTTGCATCTCACGTTTGATAATATACATTGGGAAAAAATTCAATTGCTACAACACGTTATTTTTGTGTTCGCAAAATACTTATATATATATATATATATATATATATATATATATATATATTAATTTATGATATATATATATATATATATATATATATATTATTAATTTATATATATATATATATATATATATATATATATATATATATATATATATATATATGGGGTTCACCCATTTTAATACAAGTAGACTCGCCCATTGTGTACTTGTACTGCTGCCGGTGAATACTCGGGAGTGACAGAGTGAGAGTGTGTTGTACCGCTTGTAGGAGTCACAGTTGCGAGCACCTAGACTCAGAAGCAAGTCATACTTCGATACTGAATTTCCCAGACTGTATATATATATATATATATTATTATTGCTACTAACCGCATTTCTGGATCTACTAACCGTATTATCAATTGTATTATTACGTCAACACATTTATTTACTCTATTTCATTTCTGCGTTTGCCATTCATTTGAGACCGGATTTCATCCCAGAATCCACAACAAATTGGCGACGAGCGATTCCAACTCACACGTGAAGAAAAAAACAACAGGAAATTTTCCCTCGTCGTCCAGAACATATCGGCGACGAGCGATTCGAACTCACACGGGAAGAACAAACAACAAAATGTTTCCCCCGTCGTCCACAACGAATTGGCGACATGCGATTCGAACTCACACGAGAAGAAGAACTTGAAAAATCCTCCCATCGTCCACTACAAATTGACCACGAGCGATTTGAACTCACACAGGAAGATTTATGAGGATTAAAAATATGTAAAATTGAGTTATCATGGAAGATTTTTAAAATATTTTTTTAGAACTGGTAAAATACCAAAATGATCAACAATTACAACTACAAGAAAGAATGGAAGAAAAATGACAAAAGCAATTACTACAAACGCAGAAGGAAAATCACGATAGACAAACAGAGCTCCAGGAACTAATATTGAAGGTAGCGGGTAACAAGCAAATAGATATTGAAAAGAGGCAGCTTTTTCGGAAGACGCAGTGTGGAATACCATAGAGATTTTCAAATATTCTCTAGATGAAGATAAAAATTTCGGTCATTGCTTCAGAACACATGAAGACATCTTTAACATCGACTGTCAAAACTGGACAGAAACAAGAAATGCTACGTCTAATGCTTAGAAAATTAAGAACTGGAGAATATACAAAGTTCGTGGATTATATCTTGTCAGAAAAGACGAACGAATTAACATTTGACGAAACAGTTATATGTCTTAAAGAATTATTTAGTCCAAAAACATCACTCTTCCACAGAAAGGCAAAACGCCTTAACCTGGTAAAGGGCGATAATGAGGATTATTCCACGTTTGCCGCAATCGTAAATAAACATCGCGACGACTTCAAAATAGCGGAATTAACCCCGGACAATTTCAAGTGTCTAATCTTTGTTCAAGGGTTAATTTCAACAAAAGATAGTGAAATGCCCAAAAGAATGCTTTCAAAATTACAAAATGAACCTAGAGTAACATTACAACAATTATCGGAAGATTACCAGAAATGTCTAAGTATGAAGAAAGACTCGAAGGAGCTGTATCTCATATACGTAAGTTCAACAAAAGTCTACGTTCTTCACCCACCCCGGAAAGAAAACAAAAATTCTATAATAATGAAAAAGATTCTCACCCTCCACGGAAAGAAAACAAAAAATTTATAATAAGAGAAAAAATACAACATACAGGGGAAATTATTACGAAAATCGAAGCAAATATAAGCCCCCCCCCTATCAGATTGTTATCGATGTGGAGGACTACACTGGAACAAGGATTGCCGTTTGAAATATAAAAACTAACTTGAGTGTGGAAAATGGGCCACAAGACATCCCAATGTAGAAACAGAAAATATACTAGTAGAATAAGAGCTACTAGGATGCATAACGAAGACAACACCAACATAAGGAAATATGTGAAACTTGAAATTTTAAATAAAAAGATAAAATTGCAACTGGATTCGTGTTCCGATCTCATGATAATCAACCTACAGATATGGAGAAAACTTAACACACCAACCATGTCACATACACAAAAAATTGCCGAGTCGGTTACAGGCAAGCGAATAAAATTCGAAGGAGAAATAATCGTGAATGTTAAATTTCACAGGAAAACAAATAAAAAGATATACGTCATGAAAGATATTGAAAATCTAGTAGGTATCGACTGGATGCAGAAGTACAACGATTGGTATTTACCTATCAGCTCTTTTTGCAAAAAGTTAGAGCTTGAACCATCAGATGATATAAATTAAAGGAAGAATTATATAACCAATTTTCTGAGGTATTTTCGAGTGGGTTGGGACGATGCAACAAAATTGAGGCCAGAATTGAATTAAAAGAAAACGTCCAACAAGTTTTTTAAAAAGAAGCGAAACATACCGTTCGGTACAATAGAAAAAAATCGACAAAGAATTGGAGAGACTTGAACAAACTGGGATTCTTTCAAAAATAGAGTTTAGTGAATGGACAGCACCAGTAGTTTATGTCAAAAAGAAATCAGGAGAAATCCGCGTGTGCGCAGAATTTTCGACGGGGCTTAACAAGGCTATAAAAGACCATCATTGCCCATTAGCAAGCCCAGAAGAAATATTTACAAAGCCCAACGGCGTTAAGATATTTTCAAAAAGAGATCTAAGTGAGGATTATCTACAAATCCCAGTACAAGAAGAGAGTACGAAAATCTTTTGCATTAATACGCACAAAGGGTTGTACAAATTCAACAGACTACCTTTCGGAGTAAAAGTTGCACCAGCAATATTTCAGCAGACGATGGACACAATGCTCATGAGTCAGAATTTTGCGACCACTTATCTGGATGACATTCTAATTAAGAGCGACAATGTTGAAGAGCACACATCACACATAAAGGAAATTTTCAGAAGATTTCAGGAGTTTGTGTTCAAAGTAAAAGGAGAAAAGTGTGATTATTCCCAAAATGAAATTAAATACTTACATCAGATAATAAATGAAAATTGCCGGAAACCGGACTTAGAGAGGGCATCGGCAATTAAAAATATGCCTGAACGAAAAAATGTTACAGAACTACAAAGTTTCCTGGGCCTAGCTAACTACTATGGCGAATTTACTGATAATATGCATAAACTGAAGGCTCCACTAAATGAGTTACTAAAAAAAGAGAATAATTGGAATTGGACGGGAGGACTGTAAAAAAGCATTTAAGGAAATAATATAAAAATTAACTTCGGAGTTACCATTGACACATTTCGATCCCGAACTCGAAATCATTATTGCAAGTGACGCGAGCTCACATAGGCTAGGTGCGTGTATTCTACACAAGATGCGGAACGGTACAAACAAACCCGTTGCACACACATTTAGATCATTATTACCGGCGGAGAGAAAATATTTACAGTATAGCATAATTTTTGCAGTAACTCGTTTTCGCAGATATATTTATGGGAGATAATTCACGCTCCAAACGGACCACAAACAACTTCTTACGATTTTCGGTTCAAAAAAAGGTCTACCAGTCTATACAGCGAACACATTTTTAAGATGGGGAACTGTGTTACTAAACTACAATTTCAAACTTGAGTTCTTACCATGAAAGAAAATAGGACACGCTGATTGACTATTGCTATTAATAACTGCAAAACGCGAACCGTTAGAAGATTCGGTAATTGCGGCATTACAAACTGAAGATGAAATCAGTAAGGTACTATGCAATACAATAAAGGAACTACCTGTTACGTTGCTAGAGATAAGACGAGAAGCAGAAAGAGACGAACTTATTCAGAATACCAAGAAAAAAAATAGAAGAGAAAGTGAGAAATTTAGCAGAGAGTTTCTCAATCTGTGACAAGATATCATTGTATAACGAGAGAGTAGTAATACTGAAGTCGCTACGAAGACGGATCTTAAAAGTTTTTCACTTAGGACATCCGGGAAAAAACCGGATGAAATCACTTATGAGAAGTT
Source organism: Acanthosepion pharaonis (assembly GCA_903632075.3). Classification (NCBI taxonomy): domain Eukaryota; kingdom Metazoa; phylum Mollusca; class Cephalopoda; order Sepiida; family Sepiidae; genus Acanthosepion; species Acanthosepion pharaonis. Next base: position 425,872 of record CAHIKZ030001494.1, on the reverse strand, counting down.
TTGTCTACTGGCCGAATATGGACGATGATATCACGCAAATGGTGGAAAGTTGCAAAGGTTGTGCTGCTGCGGCGAAAGCACTACCCTTTATACAAAAGCCATGGCGTAAAGTCGACAGACCGTGGTCCAGAATCCACGTGGATTACGTAGGAACCCTTGAGGGTTACTATTATTTAGTAACATTAGATAGTTTCAGTAAATGTCCAGAGGTTGCCAGATTTAAATACCCGACGACAGAAAACACCATAAACTGTTTACACGAACCATTTGTGAGATTTGGCGTCGAGGATTGTTTGGTAAGCGATAACGGCACGCAATTTACCTCCAGTGACTTCAAAGAATTTTTTGAGACTAAGTAAATCATGTCAAGGTAGCTCCGTACCACCCGAGGTCGAACGGACAAGCTGAAAGATTTGTTGACTCACTAAAAAGACCGTAAAAATAGCCCAGGATGTTCCGACGATAAAAGCGATACAACAGTTCCTCCAAGTGTACAGAATAACACCTAACGTGAACACGCCATCGGGTCTTTCACCAGCGGAATTGATGTTTGCTCGGAGAATAAGGTCTGTGTTTGACAAATTAGTGCCAAACAAGAACAAAAATCAGTATACACCTATTGTATCCAAGAGATCATTTAAACCAGGAGAATGGCTTTACTTTAGAATTTTTAGAAAGCATATGGCCTACTGGGAGCCTGACACAATAATTAACAGATTAGGAAATTTGATGTACACAGCACAAGGCGAGAATTTTTCACATAGAAGACGTATTGAACAATTACAAAAAAGACGGGTTGAGGAGCCAAGCTCGTCACCCGCAGAAAACGACGATTCAATGGATTCAATCTTCGAAGCTTTTGAGATCAAAAGACCACAAAAAGACACAGAAATGAGAAGGTCAAACAGGAAGAGAAAATTTTCCGAACATCTGATTATCGACCATAAGAGAAAAAAATACTAACTCGCCCAAAAGGGGTACAAGTGGACTCGCCCAGAGTGTACTTGTACTGCTGCCGGTGAATACACGGGAGTGAAAGACTGAGAGTGTGAGGTAACCGTTTGTAGGAATCACATTTGCGAGCACGTAGTCTCAGAAGCAAGTCATACTTCGATACTGTATTTCCCTGACTGTATACATATTATTATTGCTACTAACCGCATTTCGGGATCTATTAACCATATTACCAATTGTATTATGACGTCAATACATTTATTTGCAATATTTCATTCCTGCGTTTGTCATTCATTTGAGACCGGATTTCATCCTATAATCCACAACAATATATATATTAATTTATGATATATATATATATATATATATATATATATATATATATATATATATATATATATCATAAATTAATTTTATAGATGTATTAAATCCAGGGTCGACTGTACACAATTTTTACTTTCAAGATCTTATTCACAATTATTTTAAATTTATCAAATACAAACAGCTACTGAATCTCAATTTAGGTTCGCTAAATTTAAAAACATTGAACACAAAGAAAGATTTTAAAAAATAACTCTAAATTTTTTATGTTTTGCAAAATAATTTCTATTATCAAATAATTACATCTAATAACGAACCGAAACGCAATTCAGGTTTAAACAAGATTATAAATATTAGCACTGAATGTTCATTGTAATGAGTTAAATAGAAATGACTATTCATGCAGCGGGATGCATTTGACTGATTTTAATGTATACGCTTTACACTTAATTTGATATTTTACTAATTTTTTGTTCGTAAATATCGCTCGTCTTACACTTCTCACAATGTAGATGTTTGCTTTACATTCAATGAATTATTAAATAAAAATTAATGTTTGGAATGCTTAAAAGTAAAACACGTATAAGTGTGGATTTTTGTCCTATTTTGTAAATAGATTTTGTAAATTGGTTGGTAACTTGAACATTTGGTCACGTAAAAAGCCATAGTTATGCAATATATTTATGGACTGAGCCTCATATATAAACGAAAACAAAGGATAAGATGATAACAATTCTACTTCTGTAGATTACATATAGTAAATATCGGTAGAGCATCACTACATTCGATGTTGCTCTTGTGATTTCCACAAAAATATTTTTTATGGAGTTTAGTTTCTAGATTCACTGAAAATTGTTTTGAATTCAAAGTTGTTCTTGTAGAATGAGAGCCAAGCAAAGCTAAACAGGACATTTTGAAAGGCTAAGAAACCTGAGCTGGAAGATAAAAGAGGAGGATATATATTCTTGGCGGTATTTGTCAAAAAAAAAAAAAAACAAACAACATAACTTTAAGAGGGATTTGAACATGTCAAGGCATTTACATACCGCCACGCTTATATACTGTTGTGGTAGGATCCACCTAATTTGCATGGTTGGTACCGGGAAGACGGTGTGAGGAATCAAGAGATTCAATCCAGAGATTCTGCCCGACTGCGACTAAGTCAACACATTCTCCAGGAACGGTCTTCCCAAGAATATACAAAAGACTATATGTAAATATTGTGTACACTTTCTTGTTTCAATGCATTTTGTTCTAAGTACATTTTGTGTTGTATTATTAGTCCATGCATTAGTCAAATTTCAACATATACAAAACAAAGTATCGTGTCGAAATATAGTCTGATTTAACATGGTTCGTATATAATTACTTCCTTTTCCTTGCATTTTGACAATTCCAGAACTTTAAAAGAAGACGATCGCTAACGTAGAATTTTTGTGAGCCATTACATGCAATCTTTATCAGTACATTATATTGATTGGCATGAATTCTTCTTTTATTCCTTCTCTCAACCGAACATTAACACGAGATTTTTAGTTGAGGTGATAGTTCACTTATCGAAGTTATTGTAAAGTTTAAGTAGACAAGAGCTTGCTTTGTACACGCAACGTTCTGATCAGCAAATCTCATATCACCACGTCATGTAAATAATGCGAAGAATGTAACCTGCCTATCAATTTGCACATTGGCAAAATTATCAATTTCCTGTTTTTCCTCTTTAAAAGAGGCTGAATGGCAGAACATTATTCAGTATTGTGTTGTTTTCGCTGATACAGACATGGATAGAGATTTAGGAGTTAGTGTATTTAAGTAACATGCAAACATTTATAGCATATAAAAAAAACGTGTCTACCTTTGAAATGAAATGATACGGATAAAAATATAAAGAGCTAAGTTATAGACGCTTATCCTAGGAAATATATCAACGGCATCAGCATATCTGCTTTATCAGTACGACCACATCCTTACAAAAATGGAAGGAAGTCATGAAATCCCTACGACAAATGGCCTGGTTTATTTTTTACGGCTTAGCAAAGTTTTTATTCAAGCTAAAAAATATTTGGGGATTGTGGGAAATTTTTTGAGACAATAAAAATTTACTGTTACCAGTCATACTATTTAGACCATAGCTTGACGAGAAGAGGTGGATTGAAAACTTTCCCAAGTGCATGTCAACATAAGTGAATATAATTGAAAAATGCTGGAATCGATACGCGGCGCTCCGATTTCAAATTGTCAGTTAACATATTACACAAACCACACACCAAAGCTTGCATCACCTGTTATTCTCAGTTGGTTACCCCTCTAGGAACTGACTAGGTGAGACGTTGCTTAACTTTTGTGATCAAAAGAGCAGTGGGTTTTCAGCGTGATTACGCGTAAAAGAAAAGAAAAAAAAGCAGCAAACAAGATTAGCTGAAAAGAGTTATCGGCGTACAATTGGCGCCATCTCTTGTCATAAACAGACAGGAATTCAGCCTTCTCCTAAAGGGAACATATAACCAAACCAGATCACGCACTCTGTCTGTACACACAAACACACACACACACACATAGATAGATAGATAGATAGATAGATAGATAGACAGACAGACAGACAGATAGATAGATAGATAGCGGAAGAAACATCTTATATACAGAGAAAGAGCATTGGTTTGCCTTTATTTATGCCGTTTCCTTTCTGTTATGGTCCAAGGTTAGGACCATAGAAGAACAACACGAAACACAAGAGTAGAAATAACAAATAATATATTACACAAAAATAACAAATAATATATTACACGAAAAATAATAGAAGTGGAAGGTGTTATTATGACTGTCCGACTGGTTTGAGAGTGAACTACTATCAGCACGACTCGATTCAGTACCGTCCCAATACCGTTCGTCTCGAGAGAGAGGCGTAGTGTATATAACGTTAGGAAGAGTTCATTTAGTCGTTCTAGTTAGTGACCATGACACTTTCGTAATTTAATTAAAATTTACGAAGATAGATCAATATTCTAATTCAATATACATATTGAAAATGAAAATACAAAAATAAACCTTTTAAAATAAATTATCAGCACTGAATCTACTCTGAATTATAGGTAACACACACACACACACACACACACATATATATATATATATATATATATATATATATATATATATATATATATTCATGAATTATTCACACAAAAAACAAATGCAAATGTTAATGATTTAATTGGCGAGAAATCCATCGTCGCAAACAATTCAAATAATATACAAAAACCTCGAAATCCGTTATGAATGAAAAGATCCTTGTTTCTATAAATTCCTGTCGCATTAGTTCTTATTTTTACTACAAGCTTTCGTCTGTTCCTACATATATATAAGGCACATGAATGACACAATGGAATATATCTGCGTAAGTAGTTTTTAATTGTACTAAAATAAGATATTTCTTGATGACATTTTATGTTTATGAAGTTAGGTGTTGATATCAAAACACAAGTGTCGCTTATAATTAATTATTCATCAAAATGAGCCGCAGTAGATTTTGGATTGTTGAAATTTCAAAGATTTAATTTTCTTTTGTAAATTCCGATATACACAAATGTATATATCTCATGGGTTTATTTTCTCCATTAGATTTTTATATTCTCCACTAGATACTGACCTGCAATATAGTGTACTTAGAAGAAAGCCTTCCTCTGTGCATTTTCGCATTTTTCTGAGGGCCAGGAAAATATATTTAATGCATTTTCATAAATTCTGTATGATGGATGATAATGTATCTTAAATACAGTAATTCTTCTTAAATATAATAATACTGGAAAAGTTCATAAAAAAACATTGGATAACAAGTGAAAGTTTAAACTTTCAGCAATTCTCTTTTTAAAAAAAATGTTTTTTTTCTTGCAAAAAGTGATAAATTATTAGAGAAAGTACAAAACTTAAATATATAGAGCAGGTAATTAGTCATGCTGCCTGAGACTCGAATACGTACCTCAGTTCAATGTAACATTAAAAGAAAAATGTCCAGATTTTCTCAGTGTAAATTAATTCCCATTCTTCTTAGCAGCAATCCAAAAATTCTTGATGATTGCGTGATTTTCGTTGGAGCAATTTTCCCCTCAGTTTCTACATTAATGATTGTATTATACTGAGAGCAAGAATTTGTGCTGGCGACTCTTCCAACAGTTGAATATATTAATCCACAAGAAACCGTTTCCTCTCACGTCATGTATAGAAAGGAGCACTGGGATTTTCTAAAGTCTCTTCATATTCGCAGTTTAGAAGAATATTACACAGTAGTAAACTATGAACTTTTAGAAATTTTCTTCTACCATCGCTTTTGATTGAACCCCATATCAATTTGTGTCTGCTATCATCTTTAACCGTCTTTGTGGTGTATTTTGCAGTGTTACTTTCTCTTCTTAGATATTCTCTTGCATTAGAATGTAACACCATTTTGCTTACGACATTAAAAGTAATTAATATGCTTTTCATCATCCAGTGTCATATGTCGTTTTGAGAACAAATATTCAGATATTTTTGGTTAATGACAACTCTATGCCATTTTAATTGGTTTTTCTATAAGTTGGCCAATTTGTATCAAGTGAAACATCACCGTTACCACGGAAGTCTCATTTACTGGTTCATAATTTGAATTACCTTACACGATTCTCACAATTTCTCTCTTTCTCTCTCTCTCTCTCTCTCTCTCTCTCACTCTAAAGTTTGTGTGTTTCCGAGGGTTGCACTGAAAACATTTCCGGAAAAATGTATTTGGGGTTGTCTGAACACTGTTTCTGGAAATTACTGACCGACCGCCAGGCTATCTTCCTTTTAGCTATCTTCCCCTTCTAAGTCACAACCTCTACGTTTGTTTCAGCATAAAATTTAACCATTATGTTATTATAATAACGTAATGCAATCTGCAACTACAATAATTTGTTATTGCGACGTACATTCAAATTAATAAGATGGAACTCTTTCATACTTAAAAATTTACATATCATGAATTTATCTTCTCAGATCTTTCATTGGACCAAACTTTTGAATGATCTTCTTTCAGCGTCAATTTGTTTAAAGCACTGTAACTATTGTTACACAGCTTCGAAAACCAACAACTTATTTTCCGATTCTAACGATCCACTTAACGCTAAACAATCTTAATTTCTTAATAAATTAAATGTGTTCGAGAGAGCGAGAAAGAGAGAGAGAGAGAGAGAGAGAGAGAGAAAATATAGAAATGTAGACACATCGAAATCACCCATGCATGATGACTGTCAGTCTCAAACCACTCACTTGTCTTTTAGTAATGAATTCACACTAATGTTACGCACCCTCAGAATATGTTTTTTCTTCACTTTTCCTTTTGATATGTAAACTAATCTGCAGATCGTATTGATGTGACAAAGTCAGTCACCATGTAAAGTTGATTTTAGCGAGATCAATGTCAATATTTATAAAGTCTTTTTCTCCGATATGCAACTGTCTTCTTTTTATAAATATGCTAATGGTAATAGGAACCATTTCTCATCATTCTGCATTCATTGATCAGGCATTCGGTGCCAGAGACGGTGGAAAATTAAGAAAACTTACTTTTCGTTGCAATAGTTTTGTCGTGTCCAGTTAGTGTTACTTCGGTTTTCAATATTCATGGAGGCATCCTTCCTAAACCTTTATTTGAAATATTACGAAACACTGACATATTGATTCTGTCAATATTTTCTCTCCAGGAACTATCCATTTTAGTTGTTGCCGCTGTTCACATTTCGCAAACGACAGGATGTTTATAGTTGAGCACAGTTTGTATTTTGGTATTATATATTGCCAATCCCGAAGAAATGTGACCGGTGGTAAGACCTACAGATTTTAATATACCAAACCTTTTTTGACTATTGATCTAAGAAAGTGTCTGTGTGTATCGGATAGCAGTTTAGATATATTTGAAAGTTTTTGTCGAGATGCATGACAAGCGAAAATAATCATAGGATGTCTTTTTTCTACGTTCGATATCTCCTATACTATATATATATATATATATATATATATATATATATATATATATATATATATATATTGAAAGGTTGTATAGGTGTTTGTATGTTTAGATTCTCTAAATATGAAGAGGAATTAGATATTGATTTTAATAGGTTTTTTTTTGCAGTATATTATTTCCATTTCCCTTACATATCTATATGTATGTGAATATATGATTTCATTATATATTCATTAATTTTATTTAAATTATTTTATTAAATGATTTTCTGTCTGTTAATTTATTATTTTCTCTTCTCCCTTTTAAATGCCATATATATATATATATATATATATATATATATATATATATATATATATATATATATATATCTATGTATATATATATATATATATATATATATATATATATATATATATATATATATATATATATATATAAGTATAGACATATATATATATATATATATATATATATATATATATATATATATATATATATATATATATATATATATATATATACGTATAAAATTTAAATTATTTGCTCTGGATTTACATTGATCTCTCTGGATTTTATCCTCCTTGGGTCTACCAATACGGATTACCTAGTTTTTCATAAACTATATATATATATATATATATATATATATATATATATATATATATATATATATATATATATATATATATAAATGTGTGTATGCATATATGTGTACGCATGTGTTAGTATTTTAGCTGTTCCCCGACCATTACACATGAAAATCAGGCTGAAAGTTAACAACCATTCCTCCACATGTCTTCATTATTATAAATCATCAGAAAAAAGATTTTCTACGTCAAGGGTGTAGACTTCTTGTAATGTTTTGTTTTGTTATTTTTCTTTTCTGAATAAATTTAAATTTACACCATTTGTAATTTAGTGTGTTAAAATCTTACTTGTTGAAAAATATATTATTTATATCCGTGTTTTCGATTATATATATATATATATATATATATATATATATATATATATATATATATATATATATATATATATATATGATATCGCCTCAAGAAAGGCAATCAAGATACAAGGTATTAGTGCGTGCGAAGGAACAAGTTGGCATTGAAAAAAACCGGATTCAAGTCGACAAAGATGACGGTTGACATTAGGTCTTTATTGATTATAGTTAAAAAGGAAAGCAAGAATCTGTAAGAGTTCCACAACTGATAAGTGAGGGAGAAGAAATTATTGTAATAGAACTTAGTTATATCCAACAGGTTCATCAGTAAAATGATCAGACCTAACTGACAATGTAGGACTGCACTTTAATTTGACAAGTTGTGGTAACATTTGATATAATATATAGTTATAATTATATAAATCCTAGATTTTATTGTCATTTTCGCAGTTTTTCTTGCAACCTTTCTCTGTATCATAATGGCAAATTTGTCTTGCTTTGGTTGAAATGATTAAAGATATAAGTGTTTAAAATATCTTATTTAGAGATAATGAGACAGGGAAGTAAAGCTTTTTGCCAACATGACGTGTGTTATGTATGGTTTCTGCAAGTTGTAATGAAATGCAAAACTCTGTGTAAGCAAAATGAGTTCGCATGTGTGACGATAAGAAGGGCAAAGATGTTAACTTTCCTTATCAACAGATCCAATATCGAGACTGTTTACACGTATCTATATATATATATATAAATATATAAACGATGATGTTGTCATATATTATGGTCGAGTACACATAGGGCGGGTTACATTGGGTTGAACACTGAAAGGCAAAATTTAGAGGGCAAGTTGATTAACTCACGGTTTAAGTCGTAAACGATGTATGTGAGGTACTAAAACTGAGAGTATGTTTTTATATATAGCTGATTTTGATAGTTTGTTTCATGAGCAGAAATCAGTTAGTTGATTATTACTGTTTCATTGTATTATACATAACAGTTACACCCAGTTGGTCGATCAGAAAAAGCGATCAATTTCAATGAAGAAAAAATATGTGTAGATGTAGAGTCTATGTTCTTCAATTACTTTGAAGTACTTTCATTAAAAAAAAGAGTTTTAATTAATTCAATTACTGATATAACAGATGTAGTCAGTATTTATTCAATCGAAGTTAACCGTGGAGATGAAGTTGTATAACAGCAATATGAAGACCCACTTCAGACCACAATTATTTGGAGTTTTTGAAATTCAATTTGTCAGTGTGTTACAGGGATGTAAAGAGTGTACATTTATAAAGCAATTTTTAATTTTGATTAAAATAGGTTGAAATATCAACGAAAGATAAGAAAGAAAACAGTACAATCGCCATTTTACGCTATATACGCGTTTTCACCATAGGGGTAAACTCAATTATCAAGTTAAATGTGTTTTAAATAATAAACTTACAATTGAGTGAACTTTGTATTAGATTACTTGATAATAGAAGGAGTTTTAGCTTCAAATTTGTGTTAAAGTCGATTTGTGTTAAAATCGATTTGTGTTGAAATGGAATTTTTGTTTATAGCGTGTTTTCGCTAAACGCAGTGGCGTAGATTTAAAAATGAGTTATTGTTGAGCTCGTCCTCATGTAAGTACCCTACTTACTGAGTTTGAACGAAATCCAAGAAAAATGTGATTTTTCATCTGTTTCAACGGTTACTGATTCTTTTACACTAAGAACCTGTCTCATAGTACAATTTATGTGCCAAGTTTCGTCAAAATCGGTTGGATCGATCTCGAGTGAAAAGGTATCATACAGACAGACACACAGACATCCTCTGTTAAACATATAGAGAGATTGTTCCTTATTTTTACAGTTTTCTTAATTTCCTCCTTCGTAAGTTCATATTGTTTTTACTAGGAGAGTGATTGTTTAATGAGGGGGTGTATATTGTTATATGCTCTAATTCCTAAGGTATCTTAATGTTAATTTCATCAGGTTTGAATTGTGAAACACCATAAAACCAGGGACACTTGACGTTATTCCGATTTTTCGTTTTTGTCTTCAGTAATTTCGTTTTTAATGTTTCTAACATTTCACCGACTAAATTATTAATCATAATTTCATGTTCTATAACTGTGCTGTCAGATATGCTAGTGTAATTCAATGTCTTGGCGCCAATTGATTACGTCAAAATTTCATGATATAAAAGTATTGATGACTTAGGCCGTTACATCATTTTATAGCATATACAGACATGTATGTGTATGTATCAAGAAACTATTAATATGCTCAATGATTCTATTTGTTCCACCCGTTTTCAATATATACTCTGACTATTAAATTATCGATGTCATTCTATGTCACTGGGTTTCTGAAATTTAAATATCCGATTCTGATCGTAATCATAATTGTACTTTTCCATCACATTTTCTTAAAAATTCCTTCATTGTTCACGTGTTCCGTCTGTAATATCCACGACAGCTCTCTGTCAATCAGCTTCTCAAGAGTCCTCTCATTCTGTGAGGAATCCATCCAGCATGCAGCTACATAAAAGATAAGAGATATTAAATAGCATTTCTATCAATATTCCGTAGCGTATGTATAGATTATCTTAATTAGCAAAATATCTTACCCAGCGATATTGGCAAGAAACCCAAAAGCAAATTTCAGTTTTCAAATTGAAATGAAGTCAATAAATAGAATGCTGTTCGTTGAGACACGCTCCATTCGACATATTTTTATAAGAAAATGTTACTATACGCAGACATCCATAGATTTTTATGTTTTGTCTTATTTTATTATATAACAATAAGATTCCCATAAAGCAAAATTATTCCAGGATTTTAGGTACCTCCACGAGATCACTAAAAAAGAGCATACCATGATGAAAAATACGCCAAACTTGATGAAATAAAAATTTTATCGTCTAAATGCTTGTTATTATTAAGAGGAAAGATAAAAGTTTATTTTAATTATTTCTAAAAAATTTATTCTTTTTAGAACATTCTAAATTTTCATTAAAAATCCTTGTTCATTTTTGTATCACCGGCACTATTAAAATAGCATATACAATTTTTAGCACGTTTATTATGAAAATAATTGCTGGAGGTTAATGAAACTTTTAGAAACTATTCATAGATAATGGAAATTATTATAAATATGTTTTTCTTTTATTAAAATCATGGCAGAAATATTTTTTTTAATTTATTACCCCCACCATAACTAATTTTATGAAAACGCTATAAATTCGATCGCGTCAGGATTAGTGATTGCAATAGTTAAAAGCACAAAGCTTTGAGGAACGCAAATCATGTTTTTTTTTGTTTTTAATTGGACCCCCCTCCCTAACTGGAAATCATCTCTCAATTGTAACATACAAAACTCAATAAAACAAATATATTATTTAATTTCAAATGATTTTATTTGCTTTTAGTTGTTTTTATGAATATGGACAATATTTTCTAAAAGCAAAACAAAAAAAAAAATCGATGAAAAAAATCTTAATAAAATTATTTGCTATTTCTTTAATTATAATTGATGTTTACATTTAAGTTTTTAAAATATTATAACATTAGTTAAAAGCTGCATCGGGTTTCCTAAGTGTCCCTATGAGATAGATCTTTTTTACCGCGTTGTAAATTTATCATTTTGACTAATCAGAAGTTCCGCAGTAATTAAGAAATGTAATTTTGCGTTTATAATCGGTCTATAATTATAAAGTACAGAAGACCAAACAGAATACAATTAAGTTGCGTTATTTGAGTTAAGCATTGTTCTCCGCTGTTAACGCCTTTACTTTTGCGAAACACGTGTGGAGAAGCCAATTTGATTTGTCAATTTCAACTGAGAAGGGTACCTATAAGTATCAGTATCATCTTGTGAAATTTATATGATCTTATTTTTATATTAATCTCAGTTATGACATTTTTCTATAAATGAAATATCATAATTAATAATAAAATGAATAGAAATAGAAATAACAAAAAATGTAAAATGTAATAAATGTACATAAATTTATAGTATTTTACGTACACTTCTGATAAAATTTCATAAGAAAGGTATATATATAAATTAATTAGATACCTTTCTTATGAAATATGAAATTTAATCTCACGCTTAGCAGTCTTATTTTAATTTCTTTATAACATATTTTCCATAAAGCATCGTAAAGGTAAAGGTGAAAGCTAAGTACAAATAAAAATTAGAGCGCTGAAAGTTGTCCTTAAAAATATCGAGATAAATAATTTGATCAATTAAATGTAAATAATTTCACTTTTTTCCTTCCGTAGGACAAATTATCCTCACTGAATCCGTCAATATGTCATTCATCACCTGTCAATTGACGTGAATTTTTATGACTTGCTTTGTTTTATTTTCAACTTACATCTTTTCGGCGCAGAAGCTAAGTTAAGCTTGGTTCAAAATATCTTAAATAAACATTATAATTTGTGAATTTCTTAAAACATGTTTGGTAAAAATGATAATTGATATTTAAAAGAGTTTCAAATTGAGATTTTCACTTTTTCATAAAATGGAAAAAATGGTTTAAATCTATCAATTTTTCTAACTCAAAAACCAAAAAAAAAACAAGATATTTAACGAAAATTTCGGACGTGCTAGGAACGATTAAAAAATGTAAAAAAAATACCCCCAAAATACTTTGATCTTTCCTCTTAATAATAACATAAACATTTAGACGATATTTTTATTTTGTTTTTGTCAAGTTTGGCGTCATTTTCTTCATGCTATGCTCTTTTTTTAGCGATTTCGTGTAGGTACCTAAGTATTAGATCGTTATATCATTTTTCTATCATGTACATATATCTGGAATATAGGGTTAGATATCTTATATGTATCGTATTATTATTTTATTAAGCACCACCGTTGTTCATATAAATAATGGCGTTAACTTTCTGAAATTTATTATTTCAAATACTATGTCGCTTTTAGATTTAGCCTATCATGTCTCTCCATAGATTATTTTTCTACATTATTTGTTTTTTGTCAGATTGTCTTGGGAAAAATAATGAAGCGATTTCTCATTCCTACTCACGAACATTGATTCAGTGTTTTTCTTCTGTTGAATTCGTTCTCACTCCCGGCTAGATAGCTGAATTGTTGTTGCCATTTAACACACAGCTATGCTTAAGTCAATCAAACATAATAAAATATTTACCTGACTGTATGGTTATAACCTACACAGACTCAGTATGTTATGTAACTCCACCAAGAGTATTTCTTCATCGTTCGTAATAGATTTTCACATAATGATCACACATAATATTGACACAGCTTTAGGCATCAAAATATTATATTAATCAATATATATACACAAAACCATTTATTTTGCAGAAATTCCTTAATGCTATACGGATGTCGATAGTCGGATAAATTAATTAAAATCGTTAAAATCGGGTGAATAAATAGCAAGAAATATTACGTTGATCTTCCACTGTCAGTTTTCAACACACAATTCTTCCTCCTTCATTTTATTTACAATCATTGCGTGCTAAAATTAGAAATATGAAATACCAATCATTGACTAAGCCTGGAGATATGAGGGACGTATTGACAATGCTGTTTGTGGTCTCCACCAATTACAGGACGATATAATTGGTGTAAGTGTTTCATATGATGGCAATTTAGTTAGTTCTTTAGCGTAAATATTGGCTTTCACTATAAACTGTAAAGGTTGGCCAAGTTTTGTGGCAACTATTCAATATATCAATGGGTTCATATACAGTGTGCGTCAGGTTTTACGAAAAAAAATCAATTTGAAGTAGTCATATTATTTACCAGAAAAAGCAGTATATGCATATTTATTTTCCTTTCAAAAGCACCTTAGACGATAAGAACAATGCAGTTAAAATCAGAAAAAAGCATGGACACCGAATGTTCGATGTTAGATCATTTGAAAATGTTCAGCCAAGCATTCCTGATTGTCTTTTTCTGGCTGTGAGAGGGATCAAAGTCTTTTTGTTGGTAGCGGGTACAGTCTCCAACGAGTAAATACCTTGATCCAAAATAATATCAAATAGCCACTACCAATCTGGCTCACACCCGTTTTGCCAAGAGACTCACGTAGCCTCCTCCAAATATAAACTTTTTTTTTTTTTAGACCAAATGAGATGAAAACTAATCCAAATGTCGAGACGCTATTGTACCATTTTTTTCATTGTCAAGTAGCGATATTTTCAGTTACATCCGAGTTACCCCAAGTTGATATTATGGAGAGACAAACGTTACTGTTAATGGATGAAATAAAGAATTCCAGAGAATTCACTTTACCCTCTATAGTGCGCTGAGTGAGTCACAATTCGTCTTAGTGTGGAGACAGTTTAAATAGCTAATGCTTTGAGTGATTTTTTCCTTCGTCGTGTTCCTAGCACTATTGTCAATTGCCGGCATTCTGGTTCTTAAACACTTGATAATCCCCGTATAGTGCTCACACATACACACACACAGGTATACACACATATATACACAGACACTAACACACACACACACACACACACATATATATATATATATATATATATATATATATATATATATATATATATATATATATATAATATATATATTTCTTAATATGTATATATATATTCTAAGTTTCAAATTAAAAAATAATGTTTTATTTTATGAAAGTATTTATTTATTTATATATATAAAAGAAATTTCAAATTGTCCTATTCAATTTTCATCAAAAAACTGTTTTTATTTAAAATTTCTTAAAATTAAAATGAGGAAAATTTGAAATTTTTTAAGAAAATTTATAAATAAAATTTAAAATTAAATAATTTTTAATTTGAAAATTTTATATAAATTTATATATTAAATATATATATATATAATATATATATATATATAAAAGGTTAAACTTTTCAAATTATTCCTGGTATACCTATTTTTGCGCGATAGAAATAACATCTTAATTTTCAACTGATGTTAGAACAGCTTGTTATTATGAAAAAATAAGAACTTGTTTTCTTCTTTTCTCGTCCTATACATTCTACAGCCAACTTTTTCATATACAGTAAATATTTTCCTCTCATGTATTTAATTCGATTTAGTGTATTTCTATATTTGGTTGTCGAATCTGTTAAATATCAGTAATTTCTAAGTATTTCATATTACATGATTAACTAACATCATTTATTTACAGGTTTATGAAAATGATTTATGCTGGAGATGTGATTTTTATTGTACATTTCCCTAATCTACGTTGTATTTGTTAAATTGTTTTTCTCGACGGACATTCGGATGAATAAATTTCTAATTGAAATTGGCCACAACATCGTTGCTATATACGGAGGCATAAAATGTAACTTCTGTACATAAATACCGCTGTTGCCGCTACATTTACGTTTTAATTAATAGAAACAAAATGTTTATATGGATCTAATGTAAGATATTTTTAAAGTCATAAATCCAACTTAACTTTACCCATTTGTATAATAAAAAAATTGTAATATTCCGTCGGTGGGAAAAGATTTGTAAGATAATTAAAACCTCCACAAGACAGCGTAAACATTTTTTATTTCTATCAAGACTGGAAAGTGACGACTAGTCAGCTTCAATTCAGTTAGTTTAGTAGTACTCCATTTTCGGCCTAATCTGTCTCTTTTAAGGTTAGATCTTATAAGGGTGAGTCAGTTATTTGCAAGAAGAATATAAGAAACCGAGAATTTTCCAGCGT
>CAHIKZ030001494.1:232500-405000 GCA_903632075.3 Acanthosepion pharaonis | reverse complement strand
TGTTTTTATAGCTAAATATATATGTGTACATGTGATTTTCTATTTATTGTCTTTTGCAACAATTCTTCCTCCTTTGCCCATGTCTTCAATTCAAATGTATCTAAGTTGTAACGCCGTTTAAAACAGCATTAAATCTTAAGGTTTATTCCAACTTAATTTCAAAAAAGCAAAATAAATAGAAAAATATATGTATTTTTCCTCAGTTTCTTCTTTAAATAATTTTATAATTTTAAACTTAATATAGATTAAATTGAAAATTTAGAATTGTCATTTTTTAATTTTATAGTATAATTTAATATTCATTAGTTACAATGGATTCTATTTTAGTCTGACCCTAAAATGTTAAATCATTAAATATATATATATATATATATATATATATATATATATATATATATATATATATATAATTTCAGTCACCTGTGGAAAGAAATCAGGTGTAAATGCGCTACCCGTTGAAAAACGTGAAGAATATTTGTTCCAACCGAATATTTTATTTAATCAGCTGCTAAAAATTCCCACCAGTTTATTTTCATTAGATCTGTATAAAAATATTTTCACGACTATTGATAAATGTTAAAAAAATCTTTTCTCCGTGATTTATACATTATTCTATATGATTATGTTTTCTATTCACAAATCATAAACCATAAAGCTTCAGGGGATTTTCAGAATCTTTAATTCTATTATGTTTCATTGTTCTCTCTTTCGTTTCGTATATATTTTCAAGATTTATGAAATAGTAGATCTGAAATTTGTTCAAGAATTTATTCCACTGCTTGAATGAAAACAATACATTTCATACCTTCCTCATTCAATTTGTTTTTTCTATTCGTGTATGTGTGTGCTTTTCGTTGCTAAATTTGGAATGCTTTGTGTGTATTGACATTCATGCAGTCAGTGTTGTTGATGTTGTTAAAACCTTCGAAATGTCTCCAGAAAAAAAAAAATTGTTTGTCGGACACCTGCAATTCGCTGAAAATACTCGAACGTGTTAATTAAGAAATGGTCTTCTAAATCTGAGTGTTCAGCATTAAAATAGCCTAAGTGTTTTTCTATGCACTCAAGAGGATTAGTGTTTGCGTGGCGCTAAGAATGTTAACTAGAATAGAATGTGAAATTCCCGACCAAATCTCTATCCGTGATTCGTTTCACGATAAATATGTAAATATGTTGTATTCTATCATTTAGTTTCGTAGTTATGTTTTTCATATACACATTTTCAGGCGCATTTCTGTGTGATCGTTTATGAGTGCTCAAATTTTCCCTGGTTTAAATTATAGTCTATAGTTTGTGTACATTTATCGAATGTTTTTAATTAATCTCTAACTATAAATATATATATATATATATATGTATAACGAATTCACGGCCTTAATTTTCGACGGGTTTGCACCTAAGTTTACCTGCATATGATCCAAGTTAGCGGAAAAGCCAATACCGACTTTGGATTTCTCAAATCTCCAACGATAGTTGAAATAATCGATTTTTTCATGCTTCTACGTCATTTTTCATGTAGTATGCGGTCACTTTGTACTGGCAAGAGTAAAAGCCTATAGCAGGCTGCCACGAATAGTCATGAAGATTCTATTGACCAGCGTGAGAGCCAACAGCTGACTGGCACGAATGTTAACTAGCAGTCTGGCATGCAAAAAAAATCAATAGCTGCATTCGTCACAATATGGAAAAATTTAAATCTGCATGGCACTTTATATCCAATTGGCTCATTCGCTTGCTTAAACTCAACGTTGATTCTGATTCCAATCTAGAACTGGGTTGAGTGTGAAAAAGTATTTGTTGTTAACATTCACATTCTTCATTCGGTTTTTTTGTTACGAGTCCTTTTTAAAGCTGATCGTTTTGTGTTCATTTTGTTTAGTTCTTTTTTCGGCACAGATTTAATGTTTAGTATAGAACGTCCCAAATTGCAGTGTGAGATATAGGCAAGAAGTAAGGCATGTAGCATCATCAGCACGGCAAAGGGCACTTGCTTTAATGGCAAGGAACGGGGAAAATATTTTAAGTTAAGTGATAGCGATTGCTGTATGAGTCGTACGATGTTTGAATCAAGCACGGGCAATGCCGGGCCATGAGGCTAGTTATAAATAAAAGAAGCTTTAATGAAAACTCAGGTACAAATATATAATAAATGACTTTGTAAAAAGTATTTTGAAAAAGGACTATATTTCGCTGGTTGAATGCACAGTTGCGTGCTAAATTGTAATTCCAGCTGAAGCCGTTTTATTGGCTTTCACGCAAATAAATTTAGAATGATAGTAATATATCTCTTCTCGTATGTCAACATGTTTATAGCAAATTAAACTTGGTTCTTTGACACTGACTGACAACAACTTTAGGGTATATAAAATTATGTATTGAAATAATGTCGACCGACTGGCTGTGAAATTCACCACGTAAAAACTTGTCTTAAGGAAAGCAGAGAAGCGTCAGTTAGCGTGGTGATGCTGCATCACTATACTAGATAGAGTGTCTATGAGTTTAACTTAAATATATATTTTCCTAGTTTGTTCTATTATAACCTCATATACTTTATGTCACTTAACACCTCAAGTATCCTCTCATTCTGTGACAGTATTTCTTTACAATGTACTTTATCAGACGAGGTATCTGCAAACGTCAAGTGGACCTAGCATGTATTACATCTCATAGTACTGCAGGGTCTTTTAACCTCTGATCACTCAACATGGAAGAAACGATTTATTGCACAAATTGCTGTTGTTTGTCTCTTCAGTCTTATTTACGTTACAGGCAACAATTTGAACGATAGAGAAACAAATTTACACAACGAACACTTGTGAACGGACCGGAATCCCCATGGAACAAAACTGGAAAGACGCCAGCATCAGTTTACGATTAATGTTTGGCCTGGAATTGTAGGTGACTGTCTGGTAGGTCTCTCCAAGCACGTATTACAGGAGCGGTTTACAGTGACTTTATTTCGAATACGCAGCCAGATCTGCTATAGGAAGTACCCCTACTAATGCGAAGACGGATGTGTTTCTTACATGATGAGGCACCAGTATATTTTAGCCACAATGTTCGCAATGTACTGAGATCTACCATGAAAGATAGATATGTATAAACTGACCATTTCTATGTCCTACGGGTTTCTCCGACCTCATTTATTTGAATTTTTATCGGTAGGTCAATCTAAAATATTGCTTTATGCTGTAGAGATTAACATGCAGAGACCCTTTATCAGCATGTCATGTGGGCCTGCGAAAGCATTTCACACCGGAGAGGAGTACTGGAAAGGGTCCAACAGTCAATAATTAGACGGGGACATGCATGTATACAATGAAGCATTTGTTATAACTTGATATGTCTTGAAGTAAACGTGAGTGTGTATTTGTATATATTTAAATAATGTAATATTATTTTTCTTTTTTTTAAAAAAAGCCTTTATCATTTATGTTCTTTGCTTTAACTTAAGTGATTATATAATTCTTCAGAATGGGAAGCATATATAAATTAACTTTTATCAATGCCTATTCTGTGTCAATAGCATGTTATAATGCGGGGTATATTATACCGCCATCATGTTGAAATGTGGGATATATAATCCGGACAGCATTGTGACACCATTTAACAAGACAAAAAAGAAAAGAAAAGGAAAAAGAAAAGGAAAGAAAGGAAAAAGAGAGGCGAGACTTAAGCGTAGATGATAAAAAAAACCACCCACGACCAGGGACATTGACAATGTTATTTTGATAAGTAGCAAATGGCGAAAAGGTGTCATTACCATTGCAGAAAAATTCTAAGTGGATAAGAAAATCGACTATGTTCTGGTGGCGAACTTGTGTTATCGGGGATAGATAACAGCCACTTAACATCTAATGGAAAAATCTAATTAGCAAACCACAGACCGACTAGCCAAATGGAAAAATCCAATTGAAAATGTTATTTTGATAATTGACAAAGAAAAGCAGGTGAAATACAGGGCTTTGGATAGATATGAAAAATTTAACTGTGTCACGGACTGCTGACCACACCAAGAAACGGCTGAAAACAAAAGGAAATTTTTTACAAGACATCTTTGGCTGTGATAACAAAACTATGTTATCAGAAAAGGTCCAAAGAATGAAAAGAACCATGGAACTGTTTTTTTTTTTTTTTCGAGGCGACGGACGACTGAATGACTGTTGAATGGACCACCCATTCTGATAATTAGCGAAAATCTGACTGACGAAGTCCAGATGAGAACAAGAGTTATGACCACCACCGGTCGCATTGTTCTATTGGCGGCCAGAGAAAATGAGAACTGCGATTAAAAAAGAAAGAAAAGGAAAAGAAAAAAAAATATTTTTTTTTTTTTGAGCAAGATATATTTTTTTTTTCCTGAAACAAAGCCAGCTGGATCGCACACGCCCGGCTGGACATCATTGGCCGAATGGTGATCACGTGACGTGATCAAGGACGAAGGAAGCCGTCGCCGCCCATTTAGAGGATGGGTATGAGAGGTTGCTACGAAGAAGTGGGGAGAACAGTTGACGCCCCTCTGAAGTATGGTGAGAAGGTGGGAGTAAGAGAAGGCTCCCAAAAATGGAAAGAAGTGGAAAATTCCTAACCAAAAATAAAAGAAGTGGATATGTATTTAGAATTATCGAGGAACCTCCGACGCCGACAAACCCACCCCGGTTTTGGTCGGCGTCCATATAAGCAAAGTCGCAGCGAGCAGAAATCAGTTCCAGTTCAGTTCCAGTAGAGTTCCGAGTTTCCCAGAGTTGGAGAGTTCAGCAGAGAAGAGTGCTCAGTTGAAGCAGGCCTCGCAGCTGACTAAGATTCGCGCAAATTCCGAACTCATCTTCAATCCAAGAACAATTATTTTGAAGAGCGACTTAGATCCATACCACCAAAATAAGTTTTTTTTTTCGACTTTCGCCTGAAGACACACCAAAAACCAATTTCTTAAAGAACAAACAACTTGAAGTGTTAAAACTCGCCTAACGGAAAAAAAACAACGTGTCACAATCCATATAACGGGTCGGGAGATAGACGCAGTCCTATGTATCCAGCAACTAGACATAAAGTTTTGTTATCCTTTTTTTTGATACCTTGAACTTTTGAGTTATCATTTTATTTTTTTTTATGCATATTTGTGCGATATCACCCCCGTTTGAACTCAATTTGTATTACGGCCCCAACTACTGATTGATTTCGCCTGCCAATTCACAACGTGGGTAGGCAGACTGGAGATCAACGCAGTTACTTTGGTAACCAGACGTTGGAAGCGAGTTGGGAACGACGAGGCTGATATCGAATCTAACCAGATTCCCATCCGAATCACCAAAAGGTTAGAACGTCACATTTGGGTGCCGCGACCGATACCAAGCCAGTTGGTCGTCACAGGACGAGACAACACGACTGACGCGAACAGGCGGACGTCACGTTTGGAGCGGCGACACCCGAACGAAGCAGCGAGGAGCGAGCGAAGGCTGTGTTTAGGGACGTCACAATTGGTTTATAATTTGTCATTGTGTAATTCAAAAAAAAAAAAAAAATGAATGTCGACAGTTTTGGAAAAAATAATAACGTTGCCTGGTAATATTTTGAAGAACAATTGCATACATTCTCACAAAATTCTATCGATAGTATATATAAATAAAAAAAAAATATATATATATATATGAGAAATAGATAGATAAAATAGAAAAGACTGATGAAGATTTGCAGATTACCAAATTTCCAAAATTTTAGTTTTTTCATCTTCCTTTAAAAATAAAAGAAATTTTCCTAAACAAATATTCTTGTTAATAAAAAACTTAATGGTTGATTCAAAAATTTCCAAGAAATAAAAAAAATATGAAAACGAAAACTTTTCAAAATTCAAAATAAATATAACGAACCTTTTAATATTTTTTCACAATTATATACAAAAAGACAAAAATAAACTTCAAGAAAACTAAACGTTGAAATAGCTTATTGAATAATAACGGTTTTCCCAGATTAAATTTCAATCTTGTTTTTTTTCCGTTTTGAAATATAAAAAAATAAAAAAATAATATATATATATATATATATATAAATTAAGAGAAAAAAAAAAGATGAAGAAAAAATGAATAAAAAAAAGAAACAATTTTTAAGATAAAAACACATATGAAAAAAAAATAAGAAAACAACATTCAATAGTATATTTTAAAATAATCAGAATTTGAAAATTAAAAACTTAAAAATACTAACATACGAAAACACTCCCCAGACAAATATCTTATGAAAAATATTCTAACAGCGCATAAAACATACCATCATATTATAAAAAACATAAAATGTTGCATAATTTTTTTTTATCAAAAGAAAAACAAAAAAACAAAAAAATGTATATGGCCAACAACCACATTAATTAAAATAAATTGAAAGAAATTCTCAAGCAGAACGTGAATAATCCATCTGCAGGACATAGGAATAATTAATTATACGCAAACACAGAAATTAAAGAAAATGAATTATTTATTATATAATAATTTTTCCAATCACTATATCATTGCTATAAAACTCAAATTATACGTAGTGGCTACCGGCCCGGAAAGCGTAATAAATTATTATTTTTATCTAATTCACAAAATTTTAAAGGCCGTTGTATTTTTTTTCAATTATCTTTTTCAAAGATATGGCAATTGCCATAATATCTAGTTAAACTAGATGTGGCACGAGACCGGAAGCATATAGGTATATATATATATAAAATTTTTTTCACTACTCATTCGTTTATTATTCTAGAACAAGCTTTAGACCATTAACCTCAAAAAAAATGCCTCTTTGAAAGAAAAGTTGTTATTAATTTTTTTTTTTTTTTTTATTTTTGACTGTCCGCTATCTATATTTACAAAACTATTAAACATAACATAACGTAAAAAATGAATTTTATTCCATCCGGTAAAAAAACATGTATTTTATGCAATAAAAAATACTATACATATTTTCATTTCTTTATAATTTATTTCTGATTAAATTTTTTCCTGAGAACATATATAAATTATTTATATTTAATTTTTTTCAAAATATTTTGGTAAATTATTTTACTTTAAATTAAAATTATGCTTGAAAATTATTTTCATTTTTTTTATCAAATATCTATCTATTATGAATCTAATCTTTCTATTCACTCTCAGTCTGTTATATCTATCTATCTATGTAATTCTATCTATCTATCACAGTTTTATTTATATTTTTGGCACTATCTATCTATCTATCTATCTATCTATCTATTTTATCAATATATCTAGATCTTTTTCCTTTATTAAAATATCTATCTATTTTCTATATCATCTATCTATATCTATCTATCTATGTTTCAAAATATTTCATTTATCTATACTATCTATTTATCTATCTATCTATCTATCTATCTGAAACGAGAAATATTACGATTAACTTGCATTATTTAAATTATTCGGATTGTTATATGATTACAAAGATTTCCATATTCATTTAAAGAACTTTTTTTTTTTTTTAGACTTTGCCTTTTCCAAATGGAAAATAAATATTAAACGAATTGAAAATTTTTAGATTTTTCTTTTTTTAACTGTATGGAATATCTAAAAATTAAATAAAAAAATATCTTCCACAAGAGCTTAAAATATTTTTGTCAAAGACTATCCCGTGACCCTAGAGACATATGAACAAGAAATGTTCAGTATAAGATTACAACCCTACAACGTAACAACTGCTCTGACTAGATGGCAGAGCAGCTCCAACAAACTAAACATAGAAGGGTATTGACCAGAAAAAGGATAACAGCATATTAGAATAAAAGTCTGTCCTAAATTTACCTTTAAAAATAATATTATTGAGAAAAAATACAATGGATCTGTGAATCTGAAATGGATATAATAATCAGGACAAAAAAATATAAAATTCAAAAAAGTGGTTTTTCCTCAATTCAAACTGCACCTGAAACGGTGTTTTTTTAATTCCCATAGAGATGATGCAAAAAAAAGAACTGCGTGTACGCCATCCAAATCTATAATAATGTATTTTCAAAAAAAACTGGTAACAAGAATTCATATAAAATTTTTTTTAAAAAAAAAACAATAATTTTGAAAAAAATTATATTCCTGTGATTTTGAATAAATGAAAAATGATCACTTCTATGAAATACGAAATTGCCAGAATTAAGGAATATTTATATAACATCTACATTTAAAAAAGCAAGAAATTAATACAATATGGGAAAACAATTCTCTCTCAATTTTATAAAAAAATTAGAAAAAGCAGAAAAATAACAAAAAAAATTTTCTATAATTTTAGTAAATTAAATCAAATAATAAATATATTTGCAAACATGATGGACTGGTAAAAAAATAGTTGCTGAGATTTTAGATTTTTTTAAAAATGAAATTCATAGCACAAAAATAAACCAATTAATTTAATCATAAATTTTTAAATAGATCCAGTAAAAAACCCAAAGAGTTGATTTTAAATTCAATACTGGTCCAAAAAGCAAATGGAACTACCAAAACTAGGAGAGTTGACATAAAGGGAAAAAACTGAAAGATCCGTATTGATAACGAACTAGAACCGTTCAAAAACAATTTTTAAAACTATAAAATTCCAATCATTCTTCTGAAGAAGGCCGAACAAAATTGTGAATAATTAATGAAAATATAGTCCCATATTTCGTAAATAATTTTGAATCTGTCTTATCCAGTTTGTTTATATCTTAAATTTTATATTATTTTTTTTAAAAACGCATAATTTTTTAACAAATTTTTGTAACAATCTTGCTTTAAAATATAAATTTCAATATTTCATAAAAATTTAATCATTTTATTGTTAATTCGTTTTTTTGAAATTTTTTTTTCCTAAATATAACTTATATATATATATATATATATATATATTTATATAATGTTTTTGTGTGTGTGTGTTATATTGTGTATATTTTTATCTCAATGTTTCATTGATGCATTTTTCATTAAATAATATAGAACGTCAAATCTTTTTTTTTTGTCTTTTTTTAAATTTGGATTAGTTCCTTTCATTGGTGTCTTATAAGGTGAAAATCTCATTATCATTGAATGACGAAATAAATTTTAATATTGAAATTGGTAAATTTAAATCAATTGATCTTCAATAAAAATTTTTCCGAATTCATTACGGAAACTACTATTAAAATGTTTTCAATGATTTCCCTTTCAGCTAGATCATAGATAATAATATATACGTATATATACAACGTGATGGTCTTTATCAAATATGGGTTCAGTACTGGGTCCGACATTTAGCCATTTCTACATGACGAACCTCGAAAATAAGTTATTTACTGAATTTTAAAACCTTCCATCTATCTAAGATATATTGATGATATTTTTATTTTAGTTAAAAATACAGATGAAATATTCAACTTCAAAAACGTTTGCAAGATATTTCTATCCTATAAATTTCTATGAACTCAATACTAATAAAAAAAATTCCTTCCTTGACATTTTATGATAAACACAAATGATAAATAATATAACTATTTTTTTCATATCTTTCAAACCTATGTTATAAATTCATGTATGAATTTAACTACAATAAAAAAAAAACTAAAATGTTCATATTATTTAATGAAAATAGCAATTATAAATAATATAATATATCGTGCATAAATAATTCGTCTACAAAAATAGATTTTTTTTAGTGAACTAAAGAATATAAAATAAACACTTATTAATAATAGCTTTCAAACTATATATATTGATGAACAAATAAGATATATTCTTAAAAAATCTTTCATACTATTTGTAAAATAGAACATAATACTGAACAATTAAACTATTCCAAAATATTAATTCTTTTATCGTAGTCAAATGCATACTAATTATTTAAACAAGATGAAAATATACTAAAAAATTATAGTAAATACTAATATATAACAACAGATCCTATATAAAAAAATATATATTAATCATATACTACACTAAATCTAGTATATCCAACTTAATTGTTCGCAATGATTCTTCCCCCCCCCCGTTAGCAATTTGCAAAAAAACAACATAGTTTATTAATTCAAGTGCCCTTTGGGAGATTGTATCTCCAATGGATTAAATAATATTTATGTTGGTCACACCACAAACTCGCTTTCACGACGCTTGACTCTACATTTGAATGATAACTCTAACATTTTTAGGCATTTAAAACAACATGCCTGGGCCGCACACACAATTCCGGAAAATCCTTGTTGAAAACACAACTATACTTAAACATGAAAACAATAAACAAAAACTAAAAATTCTTGAAGCTATATATAAAAAACAGTTGAAACCTAACCTGAACAAAATAAACTATGAAATCTCCACAAATATTCTTAAATGTCTATAATTGATAACAAAGCCATTGGTTTATACCAACGGCTTCCCATACTTAATACTTCTCGTTTTCACTCTCGCGTGGTCATGTGTGACGTCACGAGCTGCGACGCGATTTTCGCTTCCATCGTCTCGTATAAACGAGTTTGTCGTTGCTTTGAAATTTTTCATGCAAACAAAAAAATGTTTATCATTATTGTTTTTATCCAGGTATTGTTTGATATATTGAAAAGTAATTGTCATCTTTGATTGGAAATTTTTTTTTAAAAGTTTGGTACTCAAAATTCATTCCATCATTAATACATAGTTCGACCATCACCATCGCATTACATAGCATATCACAGATAATATAACAAAGCTGTTTATTGACTTTAACTTCTCAGACTCTTGAATTATGCATTTTATAACTGATGTTACAGTAGAAAACTCCTATTGAAATCTGATAACAGACTATCTATAACTACATTGAAAGCATAAGCCAACTATATAAGTCAATTCCTTGCGCATAAGCCATGAAAAACTAACAATAAAAGGTTAAATTTAGAATTCAGTAATAATATAGATTTAAAAATTATCTCAATAAATCTACTGATAAAGAAATTAAGAAAGCGATTAAAAATAAGAAATAATAAAACATAGCTGAAAATCAAGCCTGAAGTTTTTCCAATATCATATTTTCTCCCCGAATTCAATAAAAATTATTTTATTATAGAAATATGGCACCAGAACTGAAACTATTTTGCTTGACAGGAAGGGACTGAATTCAAGACCCTAGGGCCGAAGGGAGTGCAGTAAATATGCTATGATTGCCATAGTCTCAAAATTCACTTTTTGTGGAAGTGGACATTCGTTAGTGCGTGAAACATGTGAATAAAAATAACGTTCAATAGATGTAAGATCCAAAACAATCAGTAATTAATTAATATGCAAGAATGTTTTAAAATTAGTGGAAACTTAATTGAATTAAAAATTGTCTAGAGTGAACCATATACATACACATTTGACAGATAGAGAGAGAGAGAGAGAGAGAGAGAGAGAGAGAGAGAGAGAGAGAGAGAGAGAGAGAGAATTATATTATGTGTTATTTTTCCTTTGTGCCATCTTCGGTGGACAATTTCAAATACACTTTCCTCATTATTTGTCCTAAAAAATTAACAATCTTTTCCTGATGTTAAGAAGAAGTTTCCTACTTTTTCTATTTTCTCGTTGATAACATTGTATCATCAATTGCAGAATACGGAAAATCTCGAAGCTGTCATTATACCAAAGTAACATTAAGCCTCATATTGTTCCCTAAAGGGGTAGTATTTTAAAATGTGTTTAAAATTTGATGCATTCTTCTTCAAAATTATTAGGCCGATAGACGTAGATAGACAATTAAAATTGGGTGTCAAATACGGTGTAAATACTATAACGTTTGATGTAACAGAAATTTTAGATTAAAATAAATAAATTATGTTTTTTAGAAAATGATTCTTTTTCTTTTTACGTTTCGTAAAAGAGGTGTCTTTTCCAAACACGGAGTATCCGCTATAATAACATTGAAAGTAATAAATATAATACGATTTATTAGGTCAAACATTTGTTTTATTAAATACGCGAAATAACATCGCAGTTTTTGTTTTTAAACTTTAAACAGAGTGTATTATCTCTACAGTCCTTTGCACTCGAGAAAACATAAAAACTATATGTGCTCTCTGGACCCTCAAGGTTCCAAATCTGCGTTCCTCTCATAATGCATATTTGCCAGAGAGCACATTCCGTTTATCAGCTAAACGAAGGTGGTCGGTAGACGCAAAATTTAAAATATTTAAAAACGAGACACGTCATAAATACTTATATATATATATATATATATATATATATATATATATATATATATATATATATATATATATATATATATATATATATATATATAGTGTTTGTATGTATGCATATATTTATATATATATATTTATATGTATATACGTATATATACATATATATACACACACACGAACGCGCGCGTGTGTGTATCGTATGCATATGCAACATGATTGTTTTTGTTTTAGTATGTATCTGAGCGTGTTTGTGTTTGCCTTGTATGACTGCTTTTTCAAGAAAAGAATTTGTCCCATTGTAACTCGTCGTAATGCATAAAAAGCATCACGTTGATGATATTCATTCATATTAAAACACTAATATAATATACATCGACTTTGTTTCGTGAACTATCACTTCACGACTTGTGATTACGACCATGTTCTCTGGACTTACGTTGACACTTATATTGCCAGGTCCTTCACACGTTAAACATATTGACGATCTTCAGTCAATGGCATACATTTTAATCTATAATTCAGAGCGATCATTTGTTATGAATCATTTCGATCGATCGGGATAGGTTTCTAAGAATTACCCAGAGCGTAAAATATGGCCAGACAGAACATATTAATGTTTGACCTGCCGAATGATTTCAGGTTAATCACTTCTCTTCTCTCTTGCTTTAGTCTTTGGTCCAATTTATCGGTTACTCTATGTGTGAATGTGTGTGCATTTGCCTATCGTCTCGCTTGTGTGTTCATTTTCTCTATATATTTCTTCAGCTGTCTTTTGTTGTTCTCACAAGTGAAGAATAATATCCCTTAATAATCTCTAAAATTGCAAATAATTTTGCGTATGAGCATAATATTTTTCGCTGTTATATATAACTATTTTTAACAATTCGGTTATTATATATATATATATATATATATATATATATATATATATATATATATATTCAAAATAAATTGAATTGAGTTCTCCTAGCTCTCCAGCACATTTTCATATAGAGAAAACGTTAAAATACCATTCTTTTATGCCGTGCGTCGATAAGATATCTGACTGTTATCAAATCAGACGGACTTCGATACCGGCTTTAAAAATCGGACATCTAGCCACACTGAAGGGCTTTAATAGATCGAAAAGTCTTCTGTGGATGATATATATATATATATATATATATATATATATATATATATATATATATATATATATATATATATATATATAAATGAAAAAGCAAAGCTATGCTATATTTATACATAAAATTCTCCAATAACAGGAAAAGATCATCTGAATATCCGTACATAAGACTGGACACTCGGATGAATACTGAGTGTCCACAGATCGTTTCATGCTTGAAACTTCTGGCCATGTGTGCTGCGTTGGTCATTAGGCTATTATAAGTAACAAGGTAAACTAATTCCAGTTTATTGTTTTCGTTACCGGTGTATTTTAAATTCTTCTAAAGGATTTTAGTTAGAAAATATTGTGGATCAAAATGTTCTTATTTTATGGCTATTTTATAGGGTCGTCTGTTTACTTATAATTTTAATATATATTAGTTTTTATTTTATTTATATTTTAATTATTCAATATTTAGTATGTATTGTTCTGTTTTCATTACTATGATTATTACATTTACCTAAATTAATTTAAAACATTTTTTTTAAATACTGGATGAAGTTTTTATTTATAATCTGTTATATGTGTATTATTAAGCGTTATATTTACTTGATACCCATATTTGTATAGACAAGGTATTTATTTTAATCTGCACTTTATTACGTCTACCGGCCTCAATATTCCAGAAATTTTATTAAGCAAAAATGCGACCTTGGGGAATTTGAATCTGCACCCCCTTTGCAGAAAAAAACGATGTTTTATTCAGAGTGCATTTAACAAGTCGGCTATGAATAGCTGTGTAATCAAGTATGCTTATATCTGCCTTTAGAAGGACAATTTACTCATTCAGATTACTTCGAAAATCGTAAATGTCCAGTCTCTTATCCGAAAAGTGAACAAAGGAAGTTTTAAAGAATCAGTGGATATATTTATTTATTAATCCGACAATATGGATATCCACTTATTGGTCCATAATCTGAAATGAGCTTATGTTCATATGTTATGGTGGTAGAATTTAGCGTCCCTTGGCTGAAATATGTTACGTTTCAAGGCATTTAAACACGTGCAAGCTGAGATTTAAATACAATAATTTTCCGCCTTTTGATGTGGAGAGCTATTAAAACTTGTAATCTACTTTTGAAGATTAAAGTCTAAAATGACAGTGCAGTGAATGACACATAAAATAATTACATATTAGCATTTACTTTCTTTCATTTGATTCTTCCATTGATCACTATAAGATTATTCATTTGACTCATTATCAGTTATGTTAACAAATAATATAACCATAAATTGAAATAATCTTTTATTACTCTTAAAACTATGTATGCAATATGCAGTGTTTCGTTTAATAATTCTATGCATGGATTTTTCATTAATAATACTTTCATTAAAATTAAATTATTTTTATACACCGAATTAATGATAATATCAATAGTTTCAGACACGGAATCATTAGTAAATACTTTCTCGACGTTAAGTGACGCAAGAATGCAGGAGTTTGTTTTTAATTTTGTGATTTTAAGTATCCGGTGGAATTTATGGGTAGATTTAATGCCATAGTTAGTAGGGAGATATAGGGTCATAATATCATTGAGAAATATTGATAGTTGGTTAAACAAATAGGAAAGAGTATAGACATCTTAATTTCTCTAGTGAATGCTCTCTTAGATATAAAACAGTTGTTATTAAAATTTTCCTCACAACAGCACAGAGAACTTATCCTCTTGCACGCTCTTCTTTAAAGAATTAAAAAATATGAAGCAAACGCTGATTAATAACGGATTTCCTAATCACTTGTTGGATTTCTCTATTGGACTTTCCATGTGTAAGGTAGCTAATAGCAACGGCGAGAATAGAAACATAAACAATAACAGTGCTATTTTATATAAAAATCAGATGAACAAAAATTATAAACAGGATGAATGCAGAATTCAGAACATTATAAAAATAAATCTATAACACTAGTTGAAAATAGCAAAAATTTAGATTAATTATTTATTACAAAAATAATTTAAAACCCCTAACCTTATAGTTAGAAATAATAATTCACTTCCTAAAAGAAAAAAATATGATAATATTATTAGGAATTCAAATACTCATTAACGAATTGTATTCCCGATCAATCAAAATTCATAAATAATTATATAGGCCACACTACAACATGTTTGACACGCAGTCTCAATCTACATCTTTCTAACAATAGCTCAATTAGATCTGATTTAAATATTCATGGAGACCTAACGGACACTATTCGGAAGATACGTGTCGACAACACTAATATAATAGCATCATCTACTTGCAAAAAATGGCTAAAAATAATGGAAACCTTACTAAAAAAAAAAAAAAAATACAACAATTAATAATATTAACTTTGAACATGGATATAATATAACATAATAGATAATAACAACATTTTATCAAACATTCATACAACAAACTATTTCTAATTGTAACAGTTAAAATGCAATCCGTTCAGATGCCTACACCTATAGCCGAAAACGCTAGGATAAAAAGAACATTCGGACACATTTGTAACAATTATCATTTGAAAAGAAAAGACATAATTAGATCGCATGAGAAATTGTATAAAAAACAAAATAAAAACAACTCGGCTGTCTTTTTTAATGAAATGTGCATGAATGAAGGATTGCTGCCTAAATACACAAATTTAAAATTCTATGACATGGCAGCCAACAAGGAAAGCGACAGTATAAATTTCAGAAAAAATCTTGTTTTACGACAAATAAGGAAAGATAAGAACGAAACTCAACATATAAATAAAGAAATCTAAAAACATATTGCAGTACTAAAAATCACTTAAACCGGAATTGAATATAATGAAGTACAATACAACATCAATATAAGTATTAATAATGATGAACTGCATTTAATTATTAATAATGATGACCAGTGACAAATAATTACAAAAAGGCAGTGCAACTTATATCAATGAAATATTCTACTTCCCAACAACCATGATAAATACCCAAACAATATTATCATGATTAAATACATAAACCTATCAACTCACATAAATTATCGGATGATTAAAACGAGAATTTTTAAATCGAGAACCATTTAATTGCCATCTCGAATTATTTATGCACTAAATTCGGCCTCCTCAACAAAGAAGACTGAAATTGAAATCTGTTTTGGCGCGGGACAAAATATTTCATGGTGGTCTCGAACGACGAGACAAAAAACTTAGCTTATTCTAATGTTATAAAAAACTTCATATGTTTTTTGAGCAGACGCCTTTTTTACGTCATTTAATTCCGGCTATCTACTGGTATTATTATTTATACTTGTTTTCATTGTAATTGACCACTTTTCCTCAATCACGTAAGTTCACTCACGTTCAATATATTTCATACTTTCCATAAAAATAAACAAATTTATGGGTTCAGTAAAATACGCAAACCGTAATGTTCTGCACAAGGCCACTCATTAATTTGACCAGCAAATGCCTACGCTACTGGGGCTGAGAATTTATTTACAAAGTTCAGGTCTCCTTCCAAAACCTCAAAGATCTTCTCAAGGCAGAAGGTTTACAAAACATTGGAATTCCCGTGCTTCTCCAATAATATGTTGAAGCAAAAATATTTAAAAATGAAAATTTTCAAAAAAAAAAAGCTGCACAATTCAGTCCATAAAAAAAAAACAACTTTTAAAAATTCTGAATTTATTCATCAGAAAAGCTGATAAATCCAATATTTACGTAATCTTGGATAAATTAAAAAAAATATGAAACACACGCTGATTAATAACGAAATTCCTAATCAATTGTTGGATTTCCACATTGACGTTTCATGTGTAAGGTAGCTATCAACGTAAACATTATCATAAAAAAAATCAGATGAACATGAAGGCTTATTGATAACACCAGCGATCGTTTAATTATCTATTAAAAAAAAATTTAACTAAATTGAATAAAAAGAAAAAAAACGATATTATTATTTGATCTTAGGTAGACATGAAGACCTACGGACACTATTCGAAATCAATCATAATATCTTGTCGCCATACAACAAACTATATCTAATTGGGCTGTAATGCAAAAAAGCCGAATTCTAGCAAAGGTGACATCGCAAACACAAGTATATGTAAAAGAAAATAAATTAACAATTCAAAAGTTTCAAATGTGTTAAAAAAAAATTGAATAACAAATACAACAAACTATTTTTATATCTGGTTGCTGAATACAGGACTGCGTAATTTCTCCCAAACCGCTTGGTTGCTGAATGGATTCGTGACACATTTGCTCTTGTTTGGCGAGGCTTAACATCTTAATTTGTTTTTTTTTTCGATAACTGTTTTTTTTTTGTAACTTCAGGCGATATTCGTAAAACTTGTTTTGGTGGTGTGAGTCTAAGTCGTTTTTCAAAAATAAATTATTCTTGGTTAGAAGTCGAAGTCGGGATGCGAGGATCTTCAGTCAGATTCCTGCGAGGCTGGTCTCAGAGCTCACAACTCAACTCTGCGTCTGCGTCCCGTCGGAACTCTGTCTAACTGCCGTCTACTCGCTGCGACTCTGTTTATATGGACGCCGACCAAAACCGGGTGTGGGCTTGTCGGGGTTTGAGTTCCTCGATAATTCTAAATCCACAACAAGGATTTTCTTTGTTTTCGGACAGGAAAAAATTACTACTTTCCATTTTTGGAAGTCCATTACTTTCTGCTCCAGTGGGGTTCTTAAGGGATACATCCTCCAAAATTCCTCCTTTCTCATATTTGTATCTCGCACCAATCCCCACAGAGGGCGTCAACAGGTTTCCCTTCTTTCTCATAGTGGTATCTCACACCAATCCCCTCAGAGGCGTCAACAGGCCTCCCCTCCTATCTCATAGTTTACCTTCGCCTACCGCTCACGCCACCATTCAGCCAATGAACGCACAGCAGTGTGGGTGTGGCTAGACTGGCCACAGTTTAAATAATCTCGCTCAAAGGAAAAAAAAAATATCTTCCTTTTTTTTTCTTTTCTTTCTTTTTTCAACAGACCCCTACGACTTAAAGTGTGGTCCTTAATCTCTATCTTAACCAACTTTTATCTGAAATTCGTCAACGAGATTTTCGTCAAATAATCATTGGGGTTGGTCAAATGAATCTCCTTGTCTCCTTAATGCCTACGTGCTTCCGTCGCCAAAATCTGTCTAGGCAACAAAGTCTTATCATGCCCAACTCATACATAAAACAGGTGTTTTTCCCAAAACCAAATTATATCTCCGAAAGATAGTTAATGGTTTAATATTTCCTCTCTTCTTGGGTGGCCTTCAGCTGATGTCTTTCTCGGTCAGTACGTGACCTGATTACAATTATCTCCCAGCTTCTGTTTCGTAGGCAACTTGACCAATTTGAAATTATCATTATTGCCATGGGCAGATTGCTATCTTCTTTCGCCGCGTCATAACATAAATTAATTCCACAGATCCGAGATCTTCCGAGTTTCCTATCTTCTGCGGAAAAAATACTTTCCTTCGCAAATCAAAATAAAAACTTTACCACTTTTCTTTGCTAAAAAAATAACATCGCTCAGTATGTCTTTTTGTGTTAGCTTCTTATTGCCTTAATTATTCCAGCTTCTTCTCGCCTTCTTTATTTCTCGCTTTTAATTTTCACGCGACCGCAAAATAATGTCACACTTAAAAACCAGAATTGAATATAATGAAGCACAATAAAACATCAATATTAGTATTAATAATGCTGAACTGCGTTTAAGCATTAATAATGAGGAACTGCGTTTAAGTATTAATAATTATGACCAGTGAAAAATAATTACAAAAAGGCTGTGCAACTTATATCAATGAAATATTCTACTTCCCAACAACCATGATAAATACATAAACCTATCAACTCACATTATCGGATGATTAAAAGGAATTTTTAAATCTAGGACCAAATTGCCATCTCGAAACTAAATTCGACCGCCTCACAAAGAAGACTGAAATTGAAATCTTACATCAATCATTATGTCAACTGGAAAAGGACAAATTGATAATACTCCTTCAAAACCTCAAAAATCTTCTCAAGGTAGAAGGTCTAAAACATTATACTCCACGTAATAGAAGCAAAAATATTCCCCCAAAAAATACCTCAAAACTGCTGCTACAGAATTAAAAAAAAAAAAACAACCCGAATTTATTCATCAGAAAAGCTGATAAATCCAATGTTTACGTAATCTTGGATAAATTGTATTATTACAAAAAACTTCAGCATCTTAGTGATGATCGTTCTAAATTTACTAAATTGAATAAGAACACCACTGAATCTCTAAAGAAATATGTTAATAAAGTAAAACATTAAACAATTCTGTTGCAGGATCCATAAAAATAAACAAATTTATTGGAGATTACTAACCTGGCTACTTATACGGTAATGTTAAAATACGCAAACCGGGATACCATTTACGATCTTTTACTTCTCATATTCAAACATTCATATACCAAATATCAAAATTTCTCAATGATATTATTACTCCTTATCTCCCTACTAACTATAGCATTAAATCTACCCATGAATTCCTCTAAATACTGAAAAGCCTAAAATTAAAAATAAACCACGGCATTCTTGCATCAATTGACGTAGAGAATTTATTTACTAAAGTTCCCGTCTCTGAAACTATTGATATTATCATTAATTCGGTGTATCAAAATAATTGAATTCCAACTCCATCCATGCAACCAATAATTTAAGAAAACTTTTGCTTGCTTGTACAACTAGAGATCCTTTTTATAGGCAGAATGGTAGTCTTTACAGAGAAACTTATGGAGTATGTATGGAAGCCTTCTCGGGCCGTGCTTCTCCAATTATTATGTCCTATGTTGAAATTAAGGTTTTTAATAAAGTTATTAAACCTGAAATATATGTTTGTTATTTTGGGGATATGTTTATTTTGGCTGAAAACAAAAAAAAAGTTAGAAAATCTAACAGATACATTTAAACACAATTCAGTCCTAAATTTTACTCATGAACTTAGAGAAAAAAATAAACTTCCTTTTTTTATGTTCTTGTCGATTTTAGTAATATTACATTTAAAAATTCTGTTTATAAAAAAACAATTAATAAAACCTCTTGCCATCTTAAATTCTCTAGTGAATGCTCTCTTAGATATAAATTGTATTATTAAAAATGTCCTCACAAGAACACAAGATATCTCATCATCTCGGACGCTTTTCTTTAAAGAATTAAAAAAAATATGAAACAAACGCTGATTAATAACGGATTTCCTAATCAATTGTTGGATTTCCACATTGGACGTTTCATGTGTAAGGTAGCTAATAGCAACGGCGAGAATAAACATAAACAATATTATTAATATTTTTTATAAAAAATCAGATGAACAAAAATAATAAAAAGGATGAAGGCAGAATTATGAACATTATAAAAAGTGTATAACACCAGCGGACAATAGCAAAAAAAAATTATTAATTATCTATTATAAAAAAAATTTAAACCTCTAACCTTTTAGTTAAAAAGAATAATTCACTTCCTAAAAGAAAAAAAACCGATAGTATTATTTACGAATTCAAATACCCATGAAGGAATTGTATTCTCGATCACTCAAAATTCGTAAATAATTGTATAGGCCACACAACATATTTGACACGCATTCTCAATCTACACCTTTCTGACAATAACTCAATTTGATCTGATTTAAATATTCATGAAGACCTACCGGACACTATTCGAAAGTTACGTGTCGACAACTCTAATATAATAGCATCATCTACTTGCAAAAATGGCTAAAAATAATGGAAACCTTACTAAAAAAAAAAAAATTCAACAATTAATAATATTAACTTTGAACATAGACATAATATCTTGACCGTGTTTTGAAACAAAAAAAAATTGATAACATTTTATAAAACATACATACAACAAACTATTTCTAATTGTAACTGTGAAAATGTAATCAGTTAAAACGGCTAAATTTATATCCGTAAAGGTTTGGATAAAAAGATCATTCAGACAGCTTTTATAAAATTTATCATAAAAAAGAAAAGAAATTGTTAGATCTCATGAGAAATTGTATAAAAAAACAAAATAAAAACAACTCGGCTGTCTTTTTTAATGGAATGTGCATGAATGAAGGATTGCTGCCTAAATACACAAATTTTAAATTCCATGACATGGCCGTCAACAAGGAAAGCGACATCATAAATTTCAGAAAAAAATCTTGTTTTACAAGAAATAAAGAAATATAAGAACGAAACTCAACATATAAATTATGCAATTTAAAAACATATTGCAGTACTAAAAAACACTTTAACCGGTATTGAGTATAAGTAACTGCTTTGATTTCTAGTCTAACCTACCCACGTTGTGATTTGATCTTAGGTAGACGAAATCAATCAGTCGCCGGGTTGTAATGCAAGCCGAATTCTAGCAAAGGTGACATCGCACAAGTATATGTAGAAGAAAATAAATTAACAATTCGAAATGTTCAAATGTGTTAAAAGAGAATAACACATATTTTTATATCTGGTTGCTGAATACAGGAGTGCGTATTTCTCCCAAACCGCTTCTATGGATTCGTGACACGTTGCTCTTGCTTGGCGAGGCTTAACATCTTAATTTGTTTTTTTTTTCGATAACTGTTTTTTTTTTTTTTTTTTTGTAACTTCAGGCGATATTCGTAAAACTTGTTTTGGTGGTGTGAGTCTAAGTCGTTCTTCAAAAATAAATTATTCTTGGTTAGAAGTCGAAGTCGGGATGCGAGGATCTTCAGTCAGATTCCTGCGAGGCTGGTCTCAGAGCTCACAACTCAACTCTGCAACTGCGTCCTGTCTCTAACTCTGTCTAACTGCCGTCTACTCGCTGCGACTCTGTTTATATGGACGCCGACCAAAACCGGGTGTGGGCTTGTCGGGGTTTGAGGTTCCTCGATAATTCTAAATCCACAACAAGGATTTTCTTTGTTTTCGGACAGGAAAATTTATTACTTTCCATTTTTGGAAGTCCATTACTTTTGCTTTAGTGGGGTTCTTAAGGGATGCGTCCTCCCAAATTCCTCCTTTCTCATATTGGTATCTCACACCAATCCCCTCAGAGGGCGTCAACAGGTTTCCCTTCTTTCTCATAGTGGTATCTCACACCAATCCACTGAGAGGCGTCAACAGGCCTCCCCCCCTTTCTCATAGTTTACCTTCGCCTACCGCTCATGCCACCATTCAGCCAATAAATGCTCAGCAGTGTGGGTGTGGCTAGACTGGCCTCAGTTTAAATAATCTCGCTCAAAGGAAAAAAAAATTATCTTCCTTTTTTTTTTTTTTTTTTTTTTTTTCAACAGACCCCCACGACTCGTAAGTGTGGTCCTTAATCTCTATCTTAACCAATGTCATCTGGAATTCGTCAACGAGATTTTCGTCAAATAATCATTGGGGTTGGTCAAATGAATCTCCTTGTCTCCTTAATACCTACGTGCTTCCGTCAATTAAAATCTGTCCCCTAGGCAACAAAATTTTTATCATGCCCAGGTCTGGACATAAAACAGGTGTTTTTCCCAAAACCAAATGATATCTCCGAAAGATAGTTAATGGTTTATTCTTTCTTTTTTCTTTCTTGGGTTTTTTTTCAGCTGATGTCTTTCTCGGTCAGTACGTGACCTGATTACAATTATCTCCCAGCATTCTGTTTTATAGGCCACTTGACCAATTTGAAATTTTCATTATTGCCATGGGCAGATTGCTATCTTCTTTTCGCCGCGTCATAACATAAATTAATTCCACAGATCCGAGATCTTACGAATTTCCTATCTTCTGCGAAAAAAAAATACTTTCCTTCGCAAATCAAAATAAAAATCTTTACCACTTTTCTTTGTTAAAAAAAATAACATCGCTCAGTATGTCTTTTTCGTGTTAGCTTCTTATTGCCTTAATTATTCCAGCTTCTTCTCGCCTTCTTTATTTCTCGCTTTTAATTTTCACGCGACCGCAAAATAATGTCACACTTAAAAACCAGAATTGAATATAATGAAGCACAATAAAACATCAATATTAGTATTAATAATGCTGAACTGCGTTTAAGCATTAATAATGAGGAACTGCGTTTAAGTATTAATAATTATGACCAGTGAAAAATAATTACAAAAAGGCTGTGCAACTTATATCAATGAAATATTCTACTTCCCAACAACCATGATAAATACATAAACCTATCAACTCACATTATCGGATGATTAAAAGGAATTTTTAAATCTAGGACCAAATTGCCATCTCGAAACTAAATTCGACCTCCTCACATAGAAGATTGAAATTGAAATCTTACATCAATCATTATTTCGACTGGAAAAGGACAAATTGATAATACTCCTTCAAATCCTCAAAAATATTCTCAAGGTAGAATGTCTAAAACATTATACTCCACGTAATAGAAGCAAAAACATTCCAAAAAATCTCAAAATTGCTGCTACAGAATTAAAAAAAAAAACAAAAAACATCCCGAATATAGTCATAAAAAAAGCTGATAAATCCAATATTGAAGAAAGTATGGTGATATATTTTACAATAGTTAGTATATGTATCTCCTGCGTGTCGGTGTTGGTGGGTCATGTTAAAAACGCGAATTTAAATGAAATACTTATTTCTCAATCAAATTTAAGTTTTACCCATATACGATCTTATATTTATATATTTAAATTTCAATTAAATATATTAAATTATTAATACACAAGAAAACTAACCCCGCCGATTTTGTTCTCTGCTTCTTCGTGAAAATGCAATAACCAAACTTCTCAAAGATGCAGACGATCTTAAAATTGTTGGATAACATCTATAATGTAAATTTCACAGATAAATTTTTATTCCTTAAAATAAATAAGTTGCATGCATATTGTTCCATATGCAGAGTAGTAAAGAAACGAATAAACAAAAATAAAACAGTTTTACTTACATGAATAATGTCTGTCTATAGAATATATCATTCTACAAACAGGCAACATAATAATATCTTTTTTATCATATGAACCTTTTGTTTACAATAAACAAATCTTGATATAACATTTTATAACAGTCAATTCAATTTCTTCAAATTCTATTATTTCTTCAAATACTTTTCTTCTTCTGAATGTGTAAATTATAAAACACAAAGCCCAACCTACTCTAAGCTCTAAATTTAAAATGTATTTTTTTTTCTTTTTCTTTTTGAAATAATTATAAATCCCACTTTAAAATAGTGAACGCGGTAGGGGTCGTCTTCCCGCAGCGAACGACTCTTACAAAAAATTGTCTCTCCGAGTCAACAAATCAAATGCAATAATTCCTCTTCTAGGGAATTAAATTGCTTCTTTTATCTTCTGAATTCAACAGAAGCTAACAAAATCTTTTCTTTAAAGTTTTTCAAATATAAATATATCTTTGCTTTGGAATTCTACCGAAGCTAATAAAATTTTCTACAGCGTCGTCCGAAACGGAAAGCTCCCCAGCCGCAAA
Organism: Acanthosepion pharaonis; assembly: GCA_903632075.3. Lineage (NCBI taxonomy): Eukaryota > Metazoa > Mollusca > Cephalopoda > Sepiida > Sepiidae > Acanthosepion > Acanthosepion pharaonis. Next base: position 380,330 of record CAHIKZ030001494.1, on the reverse strand, counting down.
TCTAAATAAATTTGGGCATCATTAAAGTTAAATCTATCTAAAATTAAGTGCTTCAACACAGTAAGTCGAAGGTTCAAAGTAGCATGCTATTTTACGTCATAACTAAGTCAGTTTATCACGGAACCAGAATTTGAGAAACTTTATTAACAAGAAAAAATTCTGACTCTATAAAATAAATAATTCGATATTGTGAAAATAATTTGCGTAAAAATAAAATTTATTTTACGTTGCTAACTAAATCAGTTACCCACGGAGCCAGAATAAAAAAAAACGTCTTAAACGACAAAAGATAATTATCTGACTTAGGATAAATTCCTCTGATAAAAAAGGAGACGTTTGCAATATTTTACCAATGAAGATATTGAAAAGATGTCTTCTCACTTTATTAATATTCTAAATTACTTTTGATAAAATTTTCCAAAATATTTACAGATTATCACAAAGAACTTCAGCATTGGATTATCACAAACAACTTCAGCATCTTACTTGATCGTTCTAAGTTTACAAAATTGAATAAGAACATCACTGAATCTCTAAAGACATAAGTTAATACACTTATAATATCCAACAATGCTGTTGCAGGATCCATAAAAATAAACAAATTTATTGGAGATTAACAACCTGGTTACTTATAGGGCAATGTTAAAATATGCAAACCTGGATACCCTTTACGATCTTTTATTTCTCAGATTCAAACATGAATATACCAATTATCAAAATTTCTCAATGATATTATTACTTCATATCTCTCTACTAACTATAGCATTAAATCTACCCATGAATTTCTAAAAGCACTAAATTAAAAACAAACCACGGCATTCTTGCGTCACTTGACGTAGAGAATTTATTTACTAAAGTTCCCGTCTCTGAAACTATTGATATTATCATTAATTCGGTGTATCAAAATAATTGAATTCCAACTCCATCCATGCAAACTAATATTTTAAGAAAACTATTGATTGCTTGCACAACTAGAGTTCCTTTTCATAGCCAGAATTGTAGTTGGTAAAGAGAAACTTATGGAGTATGTATGGAAACCCTCTCGGGCCGTGCTTCTCTAATTATATGTCCTATATTGAAAACAAGGTTTTTACTAAAGTTATTAAACCTGAAATATATGTTTGTTATTTTGACGATATTTTTATTTTCGCTGAAAACAAGAAAAAAGTTAGAAAATCTGACAGATACATTTAAACACAATTCAGTTCTAAATTTTACTCATGAAGTTAGAGAAAAAAAATAAACTTCCTTTTTTTATGTTCTTGTCGATTTTAGTAATATTACTTTTAAAACATCTGTTTATAAAAACACAATTAATAAAACCGCTTGGCATCTTAAATTCTCTAGTGAATGCTCTCTTAGATATAAAATGTATTATTAAAAATGTCCTCACAAGAGCACAAGAGAACTCATCCTCTCGCGCGCTTTTCTTTAAAGAATTAAAAAATATGAAACAAACGCTGATTAATAACGGATTTCCTAATCAATTGTTGGATTTCCACATTGGACGTTTCATGTGTAAGGTAGCTAATAGCAACGGCGAGAATAAACATAAACAATATTATTAATATTTTTTATAAAAAATCAGATGAACAAAAATTATAAACATGATTAAGGCAGAATTATGAACATTATAAAAAATGTATAATACCAGCGGACAATAGCAAAAAAAAAATTATATTAATTATTTATTTTAAATAATTTAAAACCTCTAAACTTATAGTTAAAAATAGTAATTCACCTCCTAAAACAATTATAAATAGGGCAAATATTATTTACGAATTCAAATACCCATTAATGAATTGTATCGCTGATCAATCAAAATTCGTAAATTAAATAATTATATAGGCCACACTACAACATGTTTGACTCACAGTCTCAATCTACACCTTTCTGACAATAGCTCAATTAGATCTGATTTAAACATTCATGGAAACCTACCGCTATTCGGAACATACTTGTCGACAACATTTATATGATAGCATCATCTACATGCAAAAAAGGCTAAAATTAATGGAAGCCTTACTAATAAAAAACAAACAAACCAACACTTAATAATATTAAGTTTGAACATGGACATAATATCTTGTCCGTGTATTGAAAGAAAAGAAATGGAAACATTTTATAAAACATACATACAACAAATTATTTCTAATTTTATGAGTTAAAATATATTCCTTGAAAATGGCTTAATGTATAGCCGAAAGCACTCGCATGAATGGAACATTCGGACAGATTTTATATAATTTATCATCCGAAAAGAAAAAAAGAAATTATTAGATCTCATGAGAAATTGTATAAAATAAACTAAATAAAAACACGTTGTCTGTCGTTTTTAATGAATTGTTAGTATTGCTTCCTAAATACACACTCTCACAAATATAAACACACACACACACACACACACACACACACACACATATATATATATATATATATATATATATATTAAAATGAAGAGAGAAACCGCATACTTTGTTGTAATGTGGATTTCTTTAAAAAAAATTATGCCGTATTTTCCATAATTTTGCTACACGCGTTCCTGGTCTCACGACCGTCATCTGGCAAATGGTGGAGATTTCCACATATTATTATAAATAATCATTTTTTTCTTATGTTTTTCGATGTTAAATATTGTCGATATGAGACATTCTCTTTTTTGTGTGTTAGTGACCTAAATATCTTTCTTGAACTGGCAGTGAAATGTTCTGCGAGAAATTGTGAAAGAGTTTTCAGCATTCTTTTCTTTTAATGACACCAGTGTGTTCTTAGTAGTATTTCCATTTTCTTGTGTTTTCTTCATATTCCCGCTCCATACATACACACTGTTTCACTAGGTAGAATTATTAAACATATTTTTTACATATACACACACATACACACAGAATCACACACACACACTCCTATCACAGGAAATCTATATACACACTTACTCACAAACATATATGCGTACATACATATACATATACTTCCTAAGTTATATGGAATGAGTTTACAAAACTCATGCACACACACAAACATACATACATATATATATATATATATATATATATATATATATATATATATATATATATATATATATATATATATATATACAGTCATAAAACCTAAGTTGTGTGGGGTTTGCGTGAGTAGTTTCCTTGCTTTTGTCAATGTGTACATATATATTCGGGTTCTACAGGTGCCCGCATGTGAGCGTGCGTGCATGCATGTCAGTGGTTTGATCACTGGATTTGGCCATTATGTGCGCATGTTGCTGGTTTTTGCGTGTAGAGTTATGATCTATTTAGTTCTAGTTTAAATATGTTTATGAAATTTATTTGTCTTTTTATTTGTAGGGAAGAATAATTGGCTGTTTGATATATTGGCCAAATTTAAAATTTACCCTGACTATACTTGAAGATGTGTTGTGAAACAAAATGTTTTCCTCTGTCAGGTAATTTTATGTTGCTTTTGTGTAGGGAGACACTGTTGTTCAATTGTTGACTGATACCTATATATGACTTCTTTGATTTTGTTTATTTGAGTACATAAATTTCTGGAGTTGCAGTTTACGTTTTTATTTATTGTGAATGTCGTTGCAGGGTTTTCAAATGTGTAGTAGTTTCCATCTATAATGATGTTACAAACATCACATTGCATTTTGTGACTCTTTGTATTGTGTGTTGCTTAAATTTGGATGAGGTTAATATGTGTTTTAGGTTTTTAGATTGGCGTTTGCTTTTAATTATTTTAGTTGATTTCTAGTATACTTTTCAGTTTATTATTCTTGATAAGTAGGTCTAGATTTTTTGTAATTTCTGTGAATAATTCTGGATTGTTTTTGTTGTATGTTGAGACATATGCTAGAGCTTGTTCGACGTTACGTTTCTTTTTATTTCTAAGTTGGTCTAACGGATTTTTTTTTTTTGCGAGTTCAAAACCTTTGTCTATTAGTGTTGTGGTATAGCCTCGTTTTTTAGAGTTTTGTATAGTTTTTCTAGGCGCGTTTTTCTGGGGTGTTTATCAGTCACTCTAATACAAACCCTACGTGATACAGAATAGGGGATGGATTTCAGGCAGCTTTTTGGGTGATGGCTCTTTAAATGAAGACAAGCTGACAAAAACAAGAGAGAGTTGGCCAACATCTACACTGGAGAATTTGTAACTTCTATGGGAAGGAAACTGAAAGAAAGTCGTATGAACACCACCCAGACCCGGTTACGGAGATAGGACCTGTTACACAGTTATGGGACTGCACAATACACACAGACAGAACAATCAAAGGTAACCCCCTGACATTGTTATGAGAGATTGCACACAACAATACCACCTTGTTGATATGTCAGTACCTGCAGACTGCAATTAATTTTTCAAGATTTTCAAAAAGCTATCAATATACATGGAGCTTGCTATCGAAATCTCGATAATATGGCCCATGGGAACATAAACAATCCCCGTTGTAATTTGAGCCCTCGGATTGGTTGTAAAAGATTCTAGTAGACTAATTGAAGGAATTCCTGGAAGCCCATGCCTGAAAGAAATACAAAAATCATTTTCCCGAGGACAGCCCACACCTTAAGTACGGCTTAGTCTATGTAATTTTTTTCAACTGGAATATATCATGATACCATTTCTAGACTTAGGTCCCTGTGCGGGACCCAGAAAGAAATGATTCCACGTTAGAAAACAAAGGAATAATAATAATAATAATAATAATAATAATAATAATAATAATTTGCATATCACTAAAGCATTAAACAGCGAACTTAACAGGACGGAATTTTTTATAAAATATCTGAAAAGAAAATAAACTATTTAAAATGGATGACTTAAAGTTTTATGCCACGAATGACCGCTGGAAGAACTAAAAGCAGTAAAATGTCTCAGTGATCATATTTTGTTAAGCCTTTCACCCCAAGCAAGGCAGGAAGCCAAAGGCACGCAAGGGGTTACAGAGAGTTGGAGCGAGAGCAAATAGGAGTGATAGAGGAAAGGATGAAGAGAAGGATAGGGGATAGATCAAGGCATCTGGAGACGTCGATTGACATTACATTTGAATAGTTGGAGAATATAGCTATCAGGGTAACAAAAATGGGAGGGAGTTCTACAGGCGAGAGGTGCGAGAGATGAAGCCATTGGAGTAGAAGAGACGGTTGCATTTAACAGTTGCGACATTGAAAGCGAGAGGCCAGCCTGGTTGAACGCTTACATTCATAAAGTCATAGCAGTAACCGTGAAAGTATTTGTAAAAGAAAAAACAGGGGCAGGCGATGAGAGAGCGGTTGCAGACGAGATGCCAGATCATGGCCAATTACACTGCATATCCCTCTCTAGTTTTTTTTAAAGGACCTTGAGGCAAATAGAAGGGGCTTCAGACCATATACGGTAGCAATACTCCATGCAAGGTCGAATGGTTGATTTGTAGATTTGAAGGATCGAATCCGGCGAGAAAAAATTCCTGGCGTGGAACAGGGAGCCAACTTTCGTTGTGGTTGAGGAAGCTATTGACTCAATGCATTTGTTTCATCTCAGATCAGCAGACAATGTGAGACCGAGAAGTCGCAAAGAGGAGCTCTCGTTGAGTTGAGCGTCAGATGGTTCTCTGTAGTGAGCATAAGAGAGCAGTTTTGTTTTTGAGACATTAAAGTTAACCGGCCAATTCCTGCCCCAGTCCACAACCGATTTGAGGTCCATTTTCGAGTCAAACGTCCAGGTTAGTTTTTTCAGCGACACTACATTTGTTTTTGAGGCAGGAGTAAATAGGAGTGACGTCCGCATAGATGCCTGCATGGGAACCTATGGCATAAGAAAGATCGTTAATGAAGATAAGGAACAGAGTAGGGCCAAGGATAGAGCCTGCGTTAGTGAGATAAGAACTTGAAGAGAATCCTTTGACAACGATCTTCAATACACGGTTTGACAGGAATGATTGTAGAAAGTCAAACAATCGACCAGAAATTCTTTGAAGCATGCGAAGGCCGGCATGCCAAACCCTGTCAAACGCTTTGGAGATATCTAGAGCAAACGTCCGAGCTTCTCTGTCATTTTGAAGTGCTTGGCAAACAATTTCAGGATTCACATCAATTATAGAACGAGCAAAGCGGAAACCATGTTGCTTGTCGGAGAGAAGATCATGGGATGTAAGATGCTTAACGTTTTCAGCTTTGAATAAATCTTCGAAGACTTTGTTAAAAAGTGGTAGTAGACTGATAGGAAGGTAATTAGAAGGGTCAGAAGTGTCTCCAGAGTTCATAAAGACAGGAACAATAGATGAAGATTTCCAACAGGCTGGAAGACAAGAATCTTTGAGGCAGTAGTTATATAATTTTAGCGGTCAGCGGTCAGTTCAGGCGCACATATCTTCAGGAAAATAGCTGGTATCCCGTCTCCACCACTTGCTTTGTGGGGGACTAATTTAGAGATAGTGTCCAATAACGATGACTGGGTTATGTGCAACTCGCTCAAAAAAGCCTCAGTTCTAAGGAGGAATCGTGTGTGGGTACACCAGAAGAGTCGAGCGTTGAATTGAATGAGAATTTCTGAGCAAATCATTCAAACTTGTCAGCAGTAGAGTTCAGAACGTCAAACTGGTTGAACAAAATAGGTTAGTTATTGTTAAGTACGCTCTTGCAGAAACGCCAAATAATCCTTAGAACCAGACTTCGGTTTGAATAAATGTATTAAAGCCACGAATTCACTACAAGGAATATCATCTATTAGCTTAGACCTTGGTGAAATTATCAAAGTAGAAACTTATAAGTAACTCTGAGTAAATTAGGGTGAAGTAATTCGCCATAAATGAAAGAAATATACGAAAATTATACTATAGAAAAGTGCGACAATATTAAGCCATTAACAGTCGTGCAATCCCAGTGGTTCAATACAGTTTGAACATTTTGAATTGGCCTCAAAATGACAGCAGATGAATAGATTGTAAGACAAGAAAGTTTATTTATAAACATAGCATGCATCAACTGAAGGCTGATGCAGACCGTCTATGCATACCTATTAAAGAAGGTGGAAGAGGACTTATTCAGCTAGAATTCTCACACAAGTAAAAAAAATATTGGCTTACTAATAAAAAAAGAACTGGATGATACAATTAGTCAAATAAAAGGAAAACAGAAAAAAATAACAATAATGAAAGTAGGTCGTAAATTGAAACGGGATTTAAATTTCACAGATTCTATAGAAATACTTTGGCGTTGGAGCCTCTCCTTCACTGGCTGAGGGACAGGGGGGTGCAGTCCGGCCATACGCGGAATTGCTGTTCCAGGAGGAGCTCGAGTCAGGATTTCTGCGTATGCCGATGACGTATCTGCTTTCGTGTCGTCCTCCAGCGACATTGTTTAAATATTAGGGCGCTTGATCTGTAAGAAAGGTGATGTGACGTCGTCCCCCCTGGTCGCAGCGTCGACTGTGTCGTTCGATCCCGTTCGCGGCGCCAGCTGTTCGCTCCTCGCTGCTCCAAGTGTGACGTTCTAACCCTTTGGTTAGATGAATACCAGCCTCGTCGTTCCCAACCCGCTTCCAACGCCTGGTTACCAGGGTAACTGCACTGATCTCCGGTCTGCCTACCCACGTTGTGATTAGATCTTAGACAGACGGGATCAAACAGGGATTGGGCCGTATGCAAGCTGAGTCCAACGGGGTGATAACACACAAGAAAAATAAAACTCACAAGGTCAAAAATATTGAAGAAAAAGGTAACAACTTTTTATATCTAACTGCTCGTTACACAAGATTATTCCTACTTCCCGACCCGTTCTGTAGACTGTGGCACCATGCTTCTACCAGTCAAATTTAAGGCTTCGAGTTGCTTGCTCTCTAGAAATTTGCATTTCGGGGTGTGGTTTGGTTTCAACACTGGGCGCTGATCTCTACCTGTCATTCACGGCTGATCTCTCTCGCCGTCCGTGGCTGCAACTAAAAAACTCTTCTTCAGAGTCTGAATTATTGTTCACTCATCTCCGCCGTCAGTGCGCGAATTAACTTCTTCTCTTCAGAGTCTGAATTACTGTTCACTCATATCCGCCGTCAGTGCGCGAATTAGCTTCTTCTCTTCGGCTTCGGTTGGACGAGCTTATTCACTTCGGCTTGGGTTGGACGAATTTCTTCACTTCGGCTTGGTTTGATTCCAACTTCTCTTCTTAGGCCAAACGGACTGCTTCACTTCGGCTTCTCTTGCCCGCAAAGGGGACGAATGAACCGGGCCCGCCGCCCGCGCTCAAACTCCATCGTCGTCCGCGCTGCAACTCCTCGCCGTCCGCGCTGCAAACTGATTTCTGTCGATTGGGGTCCGCTTTTTATTGATGCAGTCAAAACTGGGGTGGGTCTGTCGGCGCCAGGGTTTTCTTGATAATTCTAAATACGTATTATTTCTGATTAGGGATTTTCCATTTTCGGTAACTTACTTTCCATTCCTACTTCCTTACTGTGCCTCTGGGGGGGCGTATACCCGCTTCCCCTGGTCCTTCGTATGTCAGGTGACCGCTCTCGACAAATGGGGTCCTCGTCGGGCATCTTTCCTCCTCCCTCGCACATCATGTGACCGCTCTCGGCCAATGGGATCCTGGTCGGGTTTCTTTCCTCCTCCTTCATGTATCATGTGACCGCCTTCGGCCAATGAGGCTCTGGTCGGTATCTTTCCTCCTTCCTTCGTGACGTCTTTAATCGGGTGTGGACAATCCGTGGCTTTGTTCTGGGGGAAGAAACACCTTGCTTAAAAAAAAAAAATTAAATTGTCCTTTTCGTACGTGACCGAAATGACGATCCCGGTTTTTTTACACGCGGTATTTGTCAAACAGTTTATCGCTAATTGGATACGATCTAAGAAACGGATTTCCCAGACTGGGTGGCGTTAACGTGAACTAATAAAAATATTTCACTTTTTTTTTCGCTCGGAGCTTGATAACAAAAATCTTAATTATCTCAAAAAAAATTTTCTAATCATCATCTTGTGTGGCTTTTTTTCAATTCTGGAATTGTCTGGGTTCTCGTATTAATGGATTGCCTGTATATCCTTAGATAAACTTCCCACCTGTTACCTATCATATTTTTTTTTTGTTACCATTGTCTCTAAACTTTATTTCTTCAACCAAATTGATAACAAACTTCCATTTTTCGTGGACACGGAAGTAGGTCAGGTTGACCTTGACCGACATCTGTTATGTATCAATCGAGCGTGTGTTTATTCGCTTATGACCTGGTTTTCGTATTATATTTTTTTCTTTTTTTTTTTTTTTCTTCTTATTTTCTTTCTTTCTCCCAGATCGCTTGAATGTAAAGAAAGAATTATTCCTAACCCCGAAATATTTTTCAGCCTTAAATAATTATCAAATGGTTGAGAAACCGTAAAAAACAAATCATATATTTATGAATATTTCTCGTCAGCTTTCTAACTATGCATGGTGCCACAGTGACAGGGGCCATGATTAACCGCGACAAGTCGTCCGGCTTGCAGTTAGGTGCCTGGAAGCGGGTCGATCTTCCGGGGCCCTTCGGTTGGACAGACGGCTCTGTCCGCATTCTTGGAGTGTGGTTTGGACCCGACCTCCGGCTGGAGAAAAATTGATCTGAAGTACGAGCAAAGTGTGCTACATACATTTTTGCTCTTGTCCTTTAAGAGATTGTCCGTAATTCCTCTCTGAAAATGACCTCGGAAGGCGCTCGAGCGCTCGCCATTCTCCAATTTATTGAAGGGACGCAAAGAATAAATATACAGACGAGTTTGAATGCAACAATGTCCGTTTCATGGGAGGCAAAATGCCACAAAGGAGAAACAACAAACAAAACTCGAGGTTGGCTTTCCTACTCTGCGCTTGACATGTTGAGAAAGGATTATGGAGCTGATTGTGTGGGACGCGTTTCCTCTTCTTACTATCAATTCCATCATCTCAGGGATTGAGCGCCGTCGTAAAAATATATTTAAATCGGCTTTCCTTCGCGAGTGTCGGTCGGCCTTGTTGGCCGTTCCTCGGTCCAGTGACCTTTCTCGGCCTGTTTTTCCATTCTTCTATCGTATTTTAACAAGAGGGGCTCGCGAAAAATTCCCTACGTGAAATTAGCTCAAAAATGTCGGAGGAGGAGTTTCGTTCTTACTGGTCTTGGCGCCAGCGGCGGATTAAATCAGTAACCCTGGGTTTTTTGTTTACATGGCGTTTGGCTTTGGTTTAATATCATCTGTATGACAGGCCTTCATATAGGCTTGGGATTTTTCCAACCTGTGAACAGTGTGGCCTTTAATTAAAGAAACATTAGCACGCCTTCAAAATTGCCCCGGATCCGCCCCATATTCTACCATGCCGGCTGAGCTGACCGCTCGTCTCACTTCCGAAAAGCTTGTGCCCATTGATCGCGCATACGCGTGTGACAATTTGTCGCCGACGTATTCCAGGATGTAACGGATGTTTTTTCTGACGCTGCTAGCTACGGGCCGAATGGTGATTTGGACGACGCGACAGGAGGAATTCTTGCGGGGTATCAGTTTTTCTCATCCGGATCTGATCCGATTCTTTGAGCATCAGCTCAAGATGAAAATTAGAACCGATAGAAAACGCATGCATTCGACAGTCTTCAGCCAAAGGTGGGTGACTGAGGCGAGCTTGGTTCGTTTGAACGGGGTAGCCTTGATTTTCTCTTTTAGGTCAAGCCTACGTCAGATCGGGGTAGTTTTCTGTGGAGCCCTCCAATTGGTTAGGTTAGACAAGCTTTTATGTACCTACCTTATGTGAGTAAGTGTTGTTCCCGGCATGAGCCCGGCCACATCTTTTGTCATGATCCAGGTTGAGATTCCCAACCTCCTAAGTTTGTTTTTGGCCCCTTTTATCTCGACTGAGTCAGCTTTATATTTCCTCATGCCCGTATGATTTTTATCCTTTTCCCACTCCCTAAGCGAGAGCGCCTCTTGATTTTGTCCAATGGAGGTTTGGACGGGCCATACTAACATCAGTTATGTTTAATTTATTTTGTGTTAATATTTTAGTTTGTTATTGGGTTCATCTCCCTCCCCTTTCATTTTTTCATCATATATTTTTATATATATATTTAGCATCATTAAATTTTTATGTCACGGGATGCGTTTTGTAGGTCTCCCTAGTGACAATGTGGTATTATGGTGTATGCATGATTGATTGGTGATGGACGAGTTCTTGTGGTAAATGTGGAAATTGTAATGTATGAATGCGTCGGGAATCTGATTAACTAGGTATAGGATAGTTTGTTAAGACCAGCTTTAACCCCTCTCCTTTTTCGGCCTGGTGCCATAATTGTATTTTTAATGCAATAAATATTGATTCTATAGAAAACCAAAACAGAACGCAAGCACCAACTGTTACAGAAAAATATACTAAAGAAAGCTAAGAATAAAGCTCTTGAACAGACAAAACAATGCTGTCTGGACAAACCTTTGCATGGCCAATATCCAGAACGAGGCTAATAAAGCCGATGGTGATAAAATTAACCCTCATCGAAGGTTACCAGCATCTGGATTAAAGGCTGAAACTGAAATCTTTATTCATGCAGCGCAAGACTAGTGTCTATTCACTAGGAACATACATAATAGTATGCTTCCAAAATGCAAGTTTAGTGACAAGTAGGAAACCATAGACGATTTAATCTCAAAATATTTTGTACTTGCGCCAAATGAATATAAAAATCAACAGGATAGAATGGGGAAATATTTACACTGAACAATGTGCAAACACTGGTATAAATATCACTCAGCAGCGATTACAATAAAAGAAGAATTAAACCATCTTTACTGACAGGAATTTTGAAAAGAATAGGCCGGTCATAATTGCCAAAAGCCGATAAGAAAAATATAACTTGGCTTCTAGTTGAGAAATACAAAAGAAATATCTTGATAAGTATAGATCACACACTAAAAAGTATTTTGTACAATGTAACTCTAGTGATGTTATGGGAGTTGGAAAAACAATGCAATCCTAAACAACACACACTACCTACCTTAAATCTCGTGTGACCAAAGCAGAAATCGAAATATAATAATAATAATAATAATAATTAATATTATTATTATTATTATTATTATTATTATTATTATTAGTGGGGTTGATCAATCTTATAATTATTGATAATTATCACTCGTATTGGTGTAGGCAAAATTAACATGTCTTCAACTTTTGCTCAAATTGTCAGTGTGGATTCTCCTGTTTTTAAATGTAAGCTGTGTGAACTTTTATGCAATTAATTTGAAATTACATTTCTATTTTGTTTTATTTTTAATTTCATTTTATTTAATTTTATTTTACTTCATTTTATCTTAATGTTTTTCTTTTAGTTTACTTTATTTAATTCTCCTTTAAAAAAACGTGATAAGTCTAAAGTAACTAGGTCTCTGAACTTTCAAGTGGTAATGCTCATTGCAATTTATACTAAATTAAAACAATATAATCAATAACATTTTCAGATCAATAAGTTATCTCATTGAATGCAGGTGTTAGATTACGAACTCTTGAACACTGTACATCTGAATAAAATGTCCGGTTTTATGGGTAAGACGAGTTTTCTCTGTCTTGATCGAAAGGAGTCCTATCTATCTATCTATCTATCTATCTATCTATCTATCTATATCTAGGCCAATGGCATGTCTATCACATATAAATTGAAACTGTCTGTCCTGATGAAATGTACTTACACATTTCTCTTCCATTGGAAAACAAAGGATGTAAGCGTGATTCATATGGTAACAAAATGAACTATTGATAAGCTGTTATATATGAATAAACTGACACTTATGGCACTGGATTTTAAACACAGACAAATAAAGAGGGCAAACATAGGCGATCCCATTCTGAATAAGTAGAACACGTGATGGTAAAGAAAATATATATAAGATTATTAACGGTGCGTCTAAGTGATCATTCTCCAGATTAGTTCGGAAACTACCAGTCACTCTCCCTCCGGGCAGAGATGATCGCAAAACGAGGCTATGTCGAAGGGCAATCTCGTCTCGGGAGACAGTTACACGACCCGTTTTTTTATGGGATATTCGAGAAATTTTCGGTCTAGCCTAAGGGGTCGAATACCAGACAATAAACCTGGCATTATGCCGCATCCGACCGCGTGTGCCTGTTAGTGAATATCTCATTCTCTGGATTATACGGAGTGTGCTGGTCCGGGTCTCAGGCTTCGGGGAGAGACGATCCACGGACGAAGCTATGTCGAAGGGCAGAGTCTCGTATCGAGATACAGCTACACGACACCGATTTTACGGAATCTACGGGGATTTTCTGGACGAGACTATGGGTTCAGATACGCCACAATAAACTCCGCCTTGTGACATATCGGACCGCGTGGAGTGGTTAGTGAATATCATCACTATCCGGATGACTTCGGAAGTGTGCTAGACAAACTCTCACACTGTGGCAGAGTTTGATGGCGTGTAGCGGTTATCTCGCTATTCGAATTACATCGGAAATGTGCTGGTCAAAATTTCTGTCTCCTGTCAGAAAGGATCCGCAGACATGTCGAAAGATAGAATTTCAGCATGGGAGACAGCTACCCATATGGTCTACGGGGAATTTTTGATCGAACCAAGGGGCTTGAATACCCCACAATAAAATTGACCTTGCGCCGCATCCGGCTGCGTGGGGCGATTAGCGAATATATCATTCAGTGTGGTAACCGAACCCGATATTACGGTGTCTAGAGGGGACTTTTTGCCTGAGCGGTTTCGGTTTCCACAATATACTCCTGTTGGGACACATCTGACGGCAATGGGCTATTAGCGAATATATCGCTCTCCAGATTGCTTGTCAAACTCTCTGCCTCCGAGCGGATATGATCCCCAGACGAGATTATGTCGAAAGGAAGATTCTCGTCACTGGAGGCAGCTACTCCACCCTTTATTACAAAATAAGAATAGTTTTGTTGGTTATATGCAATCGTCAGGCCTGACGATTGCATATAGCATGAAACAGACTGTCGCCTCCAAGTGTTGACTTCTATGTTCACTTTTATATTTACACACGCTCTATCTCTGATATTGAGCACTTTATTCCATAAATATAGCACACCTTAAGACGATATTTCTTCATATATATATATATATATATATATATATATGTGTGTGTGTGTGTGTGTGTGTGTGTGTGTGAGAATCGTTGATAATTTGCAAGAGCACTCCGATTTAGAGATCATATGGCTAATATTTATACGCCCTGTGTCCTGAAACTAACATATTCGAACACAACAAAAAAGAATGAAAAATTAAATCACAGTACCATGTCAGTCGTCTTCAATGAATCTTTTATACAGACACACACACGCACAATGACACACACACAATACGCATGCCCCCACAAACAAACACACACACGCGCGCATATATATATATATATATATATATATATATATATATATATATACGTGTGTGTGTGTGTAAGTCGTTATAGTGTCCCTACTTTGCTTGCAACCTAAGCTGAATATCGATGATATATCAAACGAAGTATATATCACCATTATTACAAATATCACCACATGCACTAGTACTTCAATAACATTCTCCACTTTTATAATCTGAATGTTCGTTCATGTTCTGAAATATTCCGCAGCGTGTAACCGTAATATATACAACAAAGCGGAAGCAAATATACTTGGCACGGACCCATCTTCCAAAGAATTGCCAACTTCACAAACAGGACGGTTCTACCGAGAGGGTAGGTAAGCGAACAGTCCGACATTTTGAAGAATCTGCCAATTCCAACTGATGCATTCAATACATTTCGGACATATTTGAAAGGCGCGTTCACAGAGCTAGAAATTTTCGCTGCGTGACTAGAGTTCAAATAATAAAAATGTAGCGACTGCTAACTGTCAGATCCCAGTGGGGAAGAATTTTTGAAAAGGGAATTTTCTAATGACCGTATAATTTCTCATAGGGTTGACGAAATCAAGAGTCGGAAGAATGTAAATCATTATGATATTTTAAAGAATAGGCAGCTCTCTGTTCCAGTGTATATTTCTCTTTACCGAAAAGATTCCAGCATCCCCATGAATGGCCTTAGTGTTCACAGTTTACATCCGGGGTAACCTTCTAATGGCATTGGAATTGTCACTAGAGTACCCAGACAACACTTTCATGCGCTTCGACTTCCGTTATTACACGATGTTAGCTATCACTTTAACCTTGTCCTTCTCCTTATTTTCAGAACAGAAGCATATTAGAAAAATGTCTGACATTATAGATACAGCATTCTCTCTTCATCTATCTGCGAACATCTTTGTGGTCTCGGATTTTAATGCGCATCACGACACGTGACTTAAACATTCTAATGTTTCTGATGTTGCCAGTATGCAGACAATCAATTTTTCCATTGCTCAATCCCTTAATCAAATCCTGGGTTTTCCTACTCGATTTGAGCAACATTCTTCTTTGATTGATTACTTTTTACCTCATCTCTTAACTGTTGCCTAGATTCATAACACACTAAAAACAATATCCAATAAGGGACAGATCTTACTGCTTCAATTTGATAAAATACACCCATACCTAAAAATGCACATAATAAAAACACACAGAGAGAAACACACACAAAGACACTCACTAAGAAAGCGAGAGAGAGTGTAAAAACACTTGGAAACTTTATTATCTATTGATATTTCGTTCAAATCATCTAAGACACGAACCTGCTATCCATAAGACATTTTCCCGTCACCAGCATACTGATTGCGATTCACTCCTTGTTTTTTTCTTCCAGAAGTTCCTTCGGTTGATAATTTTACCTTCATATTGATGAGTGCAACATTGAGTTTTCACCTTCGCTTAAGCCGGCATAGATGCCTTCGTTTCTTCTCGGAAATATCAGATGAAACCTTCTTCTCAATGTTTCGCACCAACATGTCCAATCTTCTCCATGGTCCACACCAGCATGTTCACCATTTTTGGCTATAGCAAAAAGACAACAAAGTCCTATTCGTGTCTCCGCATCATAAATTAATCATGGCCACGAAGGTGATATGTCTTTGATGAATGAATGAGGCACCTTATTGCATCTAAATCTTTCGATATCGTGATTATTCGCCGGCGAGTAATAGGGTATTAAATAAGATTAAGCTTTCTATTTCTCCTTTCTTCAATGATTTTAAGGTGTTAACATCTTCTGATAAAGCTGAATGTTTCCACAAGAAATTATCTTTAAACTCTTCCCTTGATTCTGGATTATTCTTTCCTAACTTTCCACTTAGCAGCGAGTCACTGTTGAGCGATATCAATATAATCCGTTCTATGATTTCTGATATCATATTTAATCTGGATCCCCACAAAGCAAGTTGACATAAATGGATCCTTATGATACTCCGTAAGTAGTGTACTGCCGAACTGGCTCCTGTTCTCTCTAAGGTGTATTCTAAATGCCACACTTCATATTGTTTTCCTGCTTGTTCGATATCTCCTGTTATTCCAGTTTTTAAGAAATCAAATGAACCGTCTGACAATTCCAAGTATCGGCCTATTAGTCTTCTACCTATTCTTGAGAAGCTCTTTACGAGAAGCTCTAATCAATGCAAATTTGGGTAAGCATCTCATATCGCAAGGACCTCTTTCAAACAAGTAATGTGGTTTTCGTTTCTCTATGTCGGCCGCTGATGTAATGATGGTAATTGGCGAATGTGTCTATAAAACTTTAGTTAAGAATGGTGAGGCTCGAGCTGTTATTTTGAACATCTCGAAAGCGTTTGACAGTGTTTGGCATACATTGAAGAAGTTATGGCGTCTTCAGTCACAAAGTTTTTTTTACAATATCTTGAAAGGAAAGTTATCCTGAAAATACATTATTCTAGATATTTTTGTGCTAATGCCTGTGATCCCTCAGATCTCTATCGTTGCTCCTATTTTGTTTTTAATTTTCATTAACGAGGTTCCATATAGTATCAGCTCTCAATTTGGTACCTATACTGTTCGCACAACCATGTTTCTGTTTTCTGATTCATCCACACTTAGTAATGCCTTGTGTCTTAGTGGCTTTACTGCCTTGCTTGTGGTGAATTTGAATAAAAAGATTTCGCTGTTTGTATTTTAAGGTCAAACAGAGTAATAAAGATCAGTTATTGATTGTATTAATTTTTAATGACCGATGATTGAGACATCCTAATTAGTGAAATTATCACGTCACAGATTCGCACAAAATATGTTCTTCTTATAAATTTTAAGAAAAAGATCTTTCTCTTCTAGATATATTTCTATCTTACGTCGAGAGAACCGTGGAAATTTCAGATTTTTTTTTCTATTTGAAATATATGATTAATCTTAATAAGTTATCTACACATTTTTCTTTCCTAAAAAACCGCATAACATGATGTAAAAGTGTTCCAAATTTAATATAAACCAGGTATATCGTCAGCATGTTTATATTTTTATTAAGAGAAAAGACCAAATTATCTTGAAATTATTTTAAAAAATGTTTACTCCTTTCTAACTTAACGTGTTAGAAAGGAGTAAACATTTATAAAGCTTTAGTTATAAATATTGTTTTTATATGTATCAACGATGTAACAGAGCAGATAATAGACATTTTCGCGTATGTTTTCCGCTAGCATAACACATTAATTTGGAAAGTCTTGTAAAAGCCCAGTATTTATCGGATTGTAATGAACCTTTCAGGACATATTCAGAAATGAATGAATTTATTTATGAAATCATCATTTTTAGGAAATCTTGGGAGAAAATATTTTTCTTACATTTAATTTCATGAAACTTTCTAGAATTTAAAATCGTCAAGGAAATTGTTTTATTAGTTAAAAGCAGGAATCATTGGAGAATGCGAATCATCTAGTTCTTTCCAAACTCTTACCAAATTCCATAAATCTGCTCCAAATAGTTAAATATTAACTGCAATAAAAATATTTAATTATTTAATATGATAAGATTAATTTTTCTTAGGAATAATATATATTAAAGTCATATAGTGTGAAGAAAAAAAATCGATGAATAATGAATTTTTACAAGAATTCTTTACATTCTTTTATCATAATACCTTATATAAATTTTCAAAAATGTCTTAGAAATTCTTCCAAACGTCGGCAAAGTTAGGGTATTAAGTGAAGACTATATTTACTAACCGAAATTTGAAAAGTTTAATACAAATCATCACTCCAAAAATGTTTACAATAATGTGTGTCTAAATGTTCTGTTTTAATTATGGTGCTTCATGCGTAACACGTCTTTCAAGTTTTGTCCCCCTTACAGAAAAAAAAATCCCTCATACTTACCTTGTCAGCCGTGGGCAATTCTTTCTTTTCTCTTCCCTATTTCATCGTTCTCATTTTACGTTTCAGCCGGTTTCGCAATTCATCCCTTCAAATTTTAAAAAGCAAGTTTCCTATTTCACTAAATATTTTTTTTTAATTTATATGCATATGCATTTTACTTTAGTGAGAGTCATACATCAAGTAATTTATATTCTATTTAAGTTTACTTAGTTAATACAATTTGTTTCTATTTATTTTATGAATTTAGTTTCTTTATTCTTTTTAAGAGAGGCATATTTTGATATAAAAGCGTTTCAATGGAAATCCCGTAGTTTATTTTAAAACTAATGCTTGATATAATTATTTTTATATTTTATTTAAATTACATTTGAAATTAATTTTCTTATCACATTTTACTTGTGGTAGGTACTTTCAATAATTCGTGTTACCTAAGTTTTAAAAAGAAATTTAAGAAAACAAAAATGAAAAAGCTTTCTTGATGTTTACAATTTAGCTTTAATTGAAATGATTAGCTTTCAATTTAAGCTAAAACAAATAATATTTCCAGTAATCAAAATACTATTACTATTAAAAATAATAATATTTTCAGCAAGCAAAATACTCTTATTGGTGTATTTCAAAAATAAGTTATATATTGTTTGGAATGCATTTTTCTTTATCAGTAAAATGCAATAAAGTATCTTGCAATTTTTATAAGCAAAATGTAGCTCATGTTTATTAAATTTTGCAAAATACTATATATTTTTCTGAAACATTATATGACGATTATTAGAATATTTAACATTAAATGAATCTGGTTTGAAACAAAGAAAAATAAAATGTGTTCCCTGCTGACGCAAAATAAAAAGAAAATTAACCAAAATTTCGAAAGTGGTAGAAAGGATTAAAAAAATCTAATAAATTTTCTCTTGATAATAACATATATTTTGACGATAAAATTTTCTTCGAATAAAGTTTGGGGCATTTTTTTCATCATGTTTTGTTGTTTTTTCAACGAATTATTGAGAGTAACACGTGTTCACCATTTTGGGATGGAAGAAATGTATGCTCCACCTAACTAAAATAAAGAATGTTAATTGTAAAGTTGTTACTTTTTGTAATTGTTTATTAATTATTAGTTATTACTAAAATTTTAAAATTTAATAAAATTGTCGTGCTCTAAAATTAAATAAATTATAGATAACATATTTAAAATAATATATTTTCCAAAAATATATGCTTTCATTTGTCTATAAGTCTTGAAAGTTTCAGTAAAATCCAACTATCTTTGAATTGGATTAGTTTTTTTAGAATTTCCAAAACAATATGTTAATTTTGTTGTTGTTTATCACAAGTTTTATATTTTCAGATGGAGAGAAGAGATGATATTTTCAGCCAATACAGCCACGTCCCAACTGGACGATAATTTCTGTGTGGCCATATTTCTCAAAAAGTATGGTTCAACACGGAGGATATTTGAATAGCTTTCCTGGAGAATGCACAAATGATTTCCCTGAAATTCGAAAAACTTTAGTTCATACACTATCAATAATCTATAAAATATGGAATTCAAAACACAAATTCAAAGTATTAGAAAGCAAATTTGAACAGGTGGTCCATTCTGTTGCTGCTGCGACTACATCGTTTGTTTTCTCTTTAATCGCCACATTTGTTTCAACGCAAGACATTAGGAAGGTCTGACAGAAAATCTTGTTACAGAAGATTAAAGAAGTACAAGAATTGAAGAAAAAATAAGAGAAACGAAGAGAAGCAAATACATCCAATCAGTTCACTAGCAAGAAAATACACCATGCCTGTCTGCTGCATGGGGTTCCTGAAATCTCGTGTTTGTGAATTGTCAGTGTTTCTTTCGGAAACTTTTTCTCTGCCGAAGTTTTATTGTGAAATTTCTTCAACAAATCTTTAAAGAATGGGGAGGAAGCTTGATCTCTTTTCAGACATAAAGACTTTTGGTGCTGTTAAGTACTGAAAAGTATACTTTAGTTTCCGATTACACAACACAAGAAGGGAGCCACATGAATTAACAACCTCGTAATCCTCTCAACTTGTGTCACTGGAAAGTGTTTCCCTACACCCCTCCCACATTCTTGTGCTTTGGCTTTTTGTGCTAGTCTTCTATGTTAACCTTGTTGTGCACTTGTTTAAGTTAGCGTATAGAACATCTGTCTATATTTCTGAGATGAAGTGACATGTACACCATTTACATTATTCGAACAATAGTCCTCATCTTTGTTGTCATATTTATCACAATGTTTCGACCGTTGTACTCTCCGTATTTCTTCAGGTGGATGGGATAACCTTTATTTCACTCACTGGGGGTAGACTGTCCTAGTTCCACGTCCCTTTTCTAATGCATGCCAGTTATCAGTTATCTCCTGTTAATTCCCCTCTCCAAGATCTCATCTGCCTTAACCATGTATTGAACTCACACTCTTTGGGTCCTGTCACTGGATCTAACTAATCCCTTTATTCACTGTGCCATGTGTCCTATAGAACATTCATAATAAGTTATCCCTTGCTTCCCTCTTGATAGTTTATATTTATACGTTATTTTATTGAGTTAGGTCCAAAGAATACTGTAAACTTGCCATTTTAACATCTAAGTTTGATTATAACTTATGCAGTCAACTGTAAACCGATTCTGAACTTAACCTCGAGTCCGAAATGTGATTGGTTAATCAGATGTAGAAATTTACATTTTCCCATTTCCCCAGTCCTGTGTGGGTATTGCTGCTTTTAAACCATAAAATGTTCGTTTATTCTTCAGTTGACCAGAAGCACGTATAGTGCTGAAATATGATTGCATTTTTGTAGCGGTTTATAACATGTTTTTGTTATAATTGTTTTCACAGTATTTTATTTAGGGATTCGTTGGCTGTTGACGCTGTGAAGCTTTTCTGCTGTTTACTCTTAAGTGGTGTTATTTGCTGCTTCGAAAGGTTTTTACTTTTTGATCTTTAATTCTTTCTTCGGTTGTAATTATTTTCTTGTTTAATGTTTATCATGTTTTTTAAGGTTCTTTGACAGGTCATTTCATGGTCTCACGCCATTTGCGTATATATATATATATATATATATATATATATATATATATATATATATATATATATGTAAATTACTGACAATATAATTATCTTAAGCCTTTTATTCTATTTCTCTTTGGATGGACAACATATTTCTCTATTGAATTTAGTCTGTATAGGAAATGTCGAAATATTAGTTTCTTCTGATAATTATCTATAGATTATTAAATATTTAAAAATATTAAAGTTGTGCTATTGAAGATGTTAAATTGGTGAGCTGGATATATACTTATTTGCCAAATACAGCAATTACATTACGGCTGTATTCTTATTTGCTTTTCTTATTTGTGTTTTGTTTTCTTTTGTAAGATGATGCATTTCGTTATTTTCATGTATTGCACCTTTTTCTATCGGCCTATTTTCTATTTTCCGCCATCCAATCCGTAAAACACACGTATCTTACTCAGTTTACACTCTTTATTTTTCCATCAAAATGTCACGTGATTTTTTATTCTCCAAGCTAATGTTCATCAATTTGTCTCCTTAGATCTTCATCTGTCTGATAATGTTTATATATTTATGAATTATGTTTCATATGCTCAATAAATTGTATTCTCAGCATTCGATGGCAGAATTATATGTCGGCTACTTCCTCTTCGTCATCTGTAAGATGATATTCACTGCCATTTTAGAACGTAGACATTTTATATTAATCCAGCACTGTAAACGTTATTATTTCCATGTGAATTTATATTTTGTCTCATACATTCCTTTCATTACATGACAGGGGTCATTTAGATTTGCACACATGTTTGACTTACGCATCTGCAATAACCATTAACCTATTTTAAATACATAGAGCGAGAGAAAGTGAGGGAGAGAGAGAAAGTTAATTAATTCAGAAAATAGAAAAACACGGACGCACATCTCTCAAGTTCACATTTTCTGTCTCTCTCAATCACTTTCTTTATCTCTACAAAGATGCATTCCTAATTAGAATTATATACAGATCTAGATCACATATCTGAATGTTGCCACGTCAGAAAAAAAGCCATTCCAGTTTCCGTAAACATGCATCTTACATTTTAATTCACTTCTTGTTTTATCAATAAATATGTAAGAAAAATGTAAATGTAAATTTGAAATTGAAGTCAACTTTGAATTTCCTGGCAACCTCAAGAGCGTATTTAGTGTGGAAAATACTTCCATTTGCTAATACATATATATATATATATATATATATATATATATATATATATATATATATATATATATATATATATATATATATAAAAAACATTCAAGCGTAATGGTGTTTTTTTTCTGCAGTTTATATGTGTTTAGCTAATCATTTCAACCTAAGCATGTATAAAGAGCCACTAAGGGCCAAGGGCTTATTGAGTGCTAGAGAGCAAATTCTCGAACCGGGGGTTAAACCTACTAAGATCTGTGTCTTATGGCCACAACATGTAGAAACACAGGTTCCTGTACGATCACTAAGATTAAGCGACGTAAATACTCATAAGTACGTACATGGGTGATGGCTTGGAAATACAAGGTGCAGTAATCTTGGATATACGGGTATTTTAATAGATAAAGTTTTAGAATTGTTAATCGGAGAGCTGTTTCTAATTGCAGTTGGATTTGTTTTCTTCACGCATGTCATTGGGAAAGGTATAAATTCACCTGTCAGTAAGACTTGTACGACGAAAGCATTAATATCTAAAAAAAAAAAAAGTATTTCTCAAAATCTAGAAGTATTTTCTGGCTTTAAATTAACCTGCAAAGTGTTAATAAGCCTTAAAAAAATAAATCCATCACTCAGTCTATTGTGCCGTGTGCCGAGTATTGGTGAAGAACTTAGCGTATTAAACCTAACCTGCTGGTGAGTCCTTTTACTTTTGAGGCTTATCTGCACTCAAAGTGGGTTCACATTTTACTGCATCTGCTGTTTAAATCGTGCTGTCATTATTCTTTCTTTATTCTGAAACTAACATCTACGTATAATATAGTTTTTGACATATTAATGATTTCTTAAAGAAAATAGGGAAAACCTGAAATAATTATTCAGTGTTAAACTTAAACTCAGAATGTAGTGAATAAAGATTTAAAGTTGAGATTTAAAAAAAGAAAAAGATAAAATAGAAATCGCGAAAAAAATAGAAAAAAATAAAAAAAAATACATTAAGGCGATTATTTTTAACAATAATATAAAATCTCGTCGATAAGAATTCTACATATATGCTTCAAGCAATCAATATATATTCAGTGCATGCAATGTTGGCTAGAATGGAAGAAGTAATTCCCTTCTAGTCATAAATAAATCCTGTTTTAAATATCATATAACAGACATTTAAAGCATTCTCGACATTGAAAAAAATCAAAGGAATCGGGTCACGAATTATTAGCTAATCGATTTCAAGGCAGCGTATTTCTTGAAATATTGCCGTGACGCAATAATACTACTTTTTGTATAATTTAAAGCAGCAGATAGTAGTCAGCTGATGAATAGTGAGTGGGATGAATGTACGCTCGGCGATCAGTAAGAAGACTATAATGTTCTATGTATACTAATGTAGAAATAATATAGGCATATATCAGATTCAATAATACATAGCGTATACTAATTTAGAAAGAATGTTTAGGAATTTTTAATGAGTTAAATTTGCATGCTAACATTAGTATACTCACTGGAGAGAGCCTAATTAATGTAATACTGAACGAAATCAAATTATGTCAACTTAGGTCTCTTCATGTAAAAATACTTTTACTTAACGTGATAGTAATAATTAACATTGGTAATAGATATTTGAAATTTCTAAGGAATATAATGAAGAAAGAAGGCATAACCCACATAACGTATCTGTGAAAATGGTTAGCAGAAAAGAATTTAGGAGAGTCAAAAATAGTAAGAGCTACAAAGGACAGCAGATTGTGGAGAGTCACTACCGACAGCGTCATGAAAGGACATAGAAGCAGAAAGTAAATTATTCCATTTATATATATTTACGAGTAAATTGGTCTTTGATCAAAATGTTTTCCCTGCGTAACGAGCAAAGCGATTTAGTTCGATTATTGCTCAGTCTTTCACAATCCATATTGTTATGTGTGAAAAGTTAATATTAAGTGTAATGTTCATGGCTGTCCACAGCTTCCAGCCGCATTGCTCTGAAAAAAAAAAGAAAAAAAAAAGAACACATTATCATTACTCACTTTTTTCTCCCTCCCTCATCTATTTACCAAAACTGATTAAGGAAACATGAAGTCTGATTCTAAATACTTCATCTAATATTGTTTCTTACTCTTTCTATGTTCTCTTCAACGGCCATTTTCTATAAACGGACACCTATGCATCCTTGAATAATCCTAACATAATATATGTAAAAAGCAGAGAAAGTGCACATGGCGTCTAATTTTTATTATTATTATTATTATTATTATTATTATTATTATTATTATTATTATCTCGCGAACGGTAGGGTCGTAGGAGCACCATGTTTACAGCAGCTAAAATAGAAGTTGTGCCTGACGGGGTCCAATCCTCTCCAGGCCGGTTTTGAATTCAGAGCTTTCCTTTCTCCTAGACCGGTTGTCCCCCAAGGCTATAGAACCCAGTCTGTCCTGCTATTTAGCAAAAAGCTTGGGGAAGATTATAAGGATTCAAGGGTATTAGCACGTAAGTAAATTTAATGAATCCGACTGGAATTCGAACTGGAATTCGATTCCTCAATTCGAGCGGCTATCCACCGGACGACCAACAGCGTTTAAGTAAACAGAACGAAATGTAGATAAAGGATTTTAAGAAAAAAGAATTTGTTTTTAACATAATAGGATATCTCATTACGTACCCTTGCACATAATTTAAACAACTCAAACATAAATATGCAATTATTTTACATTTAGCTACTATTTTCCCAGTCTATTTAAGTATATGTGTTTTTTTTTATATAAATTTCTCGCTAAATAGAATAGTGTACTTTTCGGAAAACTGTAACATAACCGATGGTCTTGAGAATGTGTTACTTTAGTTTTCCTTTTCCATTTTTATCCCATAATGAATTAATTATTGGATATCAAATTGTAAGTAAATTATATGGCTTCACTTAATTTATTAAATTAATATTACTGTTAATATCATTGGTGTATTTAAAAATTTATATATCACATGTTGGAAGAATATAAGTAATGTTCATATTGATTTACGTCCTCCATTAAACTGATCATATATTTATTATAATTTACAATATAAACGGCTTAATAGTATAATAATTTGTGAACTGTAATAAAACGTATAATACATGTAAAAATGACGTGTATTCACAGTATTTAATCGTAAAATAACCAGTGTCATTTAACTTTATTCCAAGAAGTTCTTCTCTCGCACTTCTCGATCGTGGAACACCGTATTTTACTTGCTTCCCTGATAACTACAATCTTCATATATTTAATTTTAATGTCAATCAAAATCCTCTCTTATATCTTGATCCCCGTCCTTCTAGTTATCCTTATCCTTATACACCCATCCTTTGCTCTTACTTTCATTTCCTGTAACCCCTTGCTTACTAGCCTTGCTTGGTGTGAAATGCTTAAAAAATTCTTAAAATGTACAGTTTGGTTTATCTTTAAATATTAACGATGTATGTTTTTGACAAAACAGTAAATATTTTCTACAGATTACAGAAAATGACATAAACTTGAGGAAAAGCTGAGAAATGGTGATGAAAATATCGATCGTCTAAGTGCTGAAAATAATAATAAAAATAGATGAAATAACCTACATAGAGAAAGGGAATTTTGATAAGGAGTAAATCGAATAGAACTGTGTCGCTATTAAAAGGCAGCACTTCAAAATATTAAAAGGCACATATAAAATACGCTTTGGTAATTTGAGATTTGGTTAAAGTGTGGGCTCACTAATGTAGAGAAAACGTGCTGTCATTTTGAGATAAACGTCGATTTCAGAAGAGATTATATAGAATGAGAATGTTATATTGTTGGCAATTCTACCGATAGAAATACAAATAGCAACAGAAAAACCATTAAGACGAAAAAGCAAGATTCATTGCCCGACCGAGAGATGATTAAGGGTGCACGCACGATGCCAGTTTGCAATGATTATGTGCAGATAGACTCAACCTCGGCGCCGTCACGTCATTATTGTCTCAAGATGTCTGACATTGTGTCCCCCGGGAGGTTAATACCGACAAACTTCGTACGATCAACTCCGGCGACGTAGTGTTACTTAGTGGAACGAGAATAGAAACATTACGAGTTCAGAGAATATGTGTGAATTGGAAATATGGATACAAACGCAGAGTGACAGCCGCTTCACCCGCAAACCATACTTGACCTTCAGTGAAGGTTACTCTGGCAAAATATGTTATTACATTCAAGCATTTTCATAATCACTGCCGGATTCGAGGCACAAAGCAATAATAAGTCCATACAGCAAATAAAATAGAAAGAAAGGAAAGACAGAATAATGAAAAAACTTGAGTGATAAGAATTAAAGGATATAGAAGAAGAGAGAATTAACTAGAGTGAAAAGTTTACTGTTGTGTATTTTATTATTTTGTTATAATTCGAGGTTGACACTTGAGATTATATTTGAAGAAATCTTGATAGAATCGGTAAATCTTTGTTATAATTTATGTTAGAGTTTTGAGAGAGGAAAAAGCTCATTTGAAACGTTATGTACATGAAGTTAGGATGTAATCTGTAGTCATTTATAATTGTTAATTCAACCTGTCTCTGTTAATATTTTCTTTTTTTTGTTTTGCTTTTACGCCCTCTGTATATATATGTGACGTCCCTAAACACAGCCTTCGCTTGCTCCTCGCTGCTTCGTTCGGGTGTCGCCGCTCCAAACGTGACGTCCGCCTGTTGCGTCAGTCGTGATGTCCCGTCCTGTGACGACCAACTGGCTTGGTATCGGTCGCGGCACCCAAATGTGACGTTCTAACCTTTTGGTGATTCGGATGGGAATCTGGTTAGATTCGATATCAGCCTCGTCGTTCCCAACTCGCTTCCAACGTCTGGTTACCAAAGTAACTTCGTTGATCTCCAGTCTGCCTACCCACGTTGTGAATTGATCTTAGGCAGACGAAATCAATCAGTCATTAGGGCCGTAATGCAAAGTGAGTTCAAACGAGGGTAATATCACACAAATATGCATAAAATAAAATAAAACGATAACTCAAAAGTTCAAGGTATCAAAGAAAAAAGGATAACAATACTTTATATCAGGTTCCTGGATACATAGGACTGCGTCTTTCTCCCGACACGCTATATGGATTGTGACACGTTGTTTTTTGTTAGGCGAGTTTTAACATCTTAAGTTGTCTGTTCTTTAAGAAATTGGTTCTTGGTGTGTCTTCAGGCGAAAGTCGAAAAACTTATTTTGGTGGTATGGATCTAAGTCGCTATTCAAAATAAATTGTTCTTGGATTGAAGATGAGTTCGGAAGTTGCGCGAATCTTAGTCAGATACGAAGCCTGGCTTCAACTGAACACTCTTCTGAACTGAACTGAACTCTCCGAAAAACTCCGGTCAAACTCTAACTGATTTCGCTCGCTGCGACTTTTGCTTATATGGACGCCGACCAAAACCGGGGTGGGTTTGTCGGCGTTGGAGGTTCCTCGATAATTCTAAATGCATATCCACTTCTTTTATTTTTTTGGTTAGGAATTTTCCACTTCTTTCCATTTTTGGAAGTCTTCTCTTACTCCCACCTTTTCACCATACTTCAGAGGGGCGTCAACGGTTCTCCCCACTTCTTCGTAGCAACTTCTCATACCCATCCTCTAAATGGGCGGCGGCGGCTTCCTCCTTGCGTCACGTGATCATCTCCGCCCGGCCCTCGCTACCATCGAATGTCCCAGCCGGGTGTGTGTGATCCAGCTGGCTTTGTTTTAGGAAAAAAAAATATATATCTTGCTCAAAAAAAAAAAAAATATTTTTTTCTTTTCCTTTTCTTTCCTTAATCGTCATTTCTCTGGCCCCAATGTCACCTGGGATCCATCAATTCCAATTATCAAGTTAGGCGGTCATCCAGCGAAAACACAGTCGACCGTCGTCTCGAAAAAACAGTTCCATTTCTAGTCTGGTTGCATTCTTGGTGCCAATTTCTGATAATATTTTTTTATCGCCCTTATCGTCTCATTCTAACAAAACCCAGACCTTGTCTAACGATATCTTTTCCCCGACGAAGACTTAACCTATTTCCTTTTGTTTTCCTTAGTTCGTTGTTTGCACCTGTCCGTTTTAGCAAATTTTCAAATCTGTTCACCTGCCTTCCGTCAGACAGTTCTACGACACCAGAGTCCAGAATTTTTACTTTTTTTTCCATTATCAAAATTAACATTGTCAATTGGTTTTCCGAGTTTTGTGCCAGCCAGTGTTTGGCTGTTATCTATCCCCGATAACACCAGTTCGCCACCAGAACATAGTCGATTTTCTTATCCACTTAGAATTTTTTTCTGCAATGGTAATGACACCTTTTTTCGCCATTTGCTACTTATCAAAATAACATTGTCAATGTCCCCGGTCGTGGGTGGTTTCTTTTATCATCTACGCTTAAGTCTCGCCTCTCTTTTCCTTTCTTTCCTTTCTCTTTTTCCTTTCTTTTCTTTTTTTTGTCCTGTTAAATGGTGTCACATATATATATAAGGATTCGAACTTGATCCCCCCTTTGCAGGACGGGACATTTTATCTTTAATCATTTTTCTAGAGCAATTAGGACGGTAGGCGAAAATAAATATAGGGTTTTATAAATAAACAGATTATTCACTAAAAATAACGTTTAAAGTAATTAACGGATTAATAAATAAAAATTAATTATTTCTTTAGAAATATATCTGTATATGTGTGTATGTGTGCGGAGGCGTAGAGCGAGAAGGAAAGAAAGTGAGGTCAAAAAAGAGTGAGAAAAATTGAACCTCTTATGTAAAATTGGACTATTTAACCAAAATTATCCCACGAAAATCAAAAAGAAGACTTCGTCGAAAACGGCTTCACATGACACATGTGAATTGTACTGCAGAGATATGGAAGAGCTTCCTGATAATTAGCAACAGCTCACTGCAAATAAGGGGGAATCTATAATTTAATAAAGTACTTAATTTTCTGATAACAAATATGGAAATAAAGTATGATTCAACATAAAAGGAGTTTGATGAGAGAGACATAAATATTAAAGGAAAGAAAAAACAGCCATTGTGTAACATTGGACATTCTTTCGTCCACCTCGATTGCATAAACACATAATCCATTGATTCCTTTGGTGTATGAACGTGCGCTAGACATACGAATCCATTACTTCAAGTCATTTTCTTCGAAAACGTTCGCTCGAGATAATGTATTAAAGTAATATAATAATATTAAGTAATACTAAAACGTTTCTCTTACCGAATATGATTCACTGTTATAACTATCCTAAGGATACTGATATTTTTTTTTAGAATTCATCAAATGAAATAGAAACATGCTAACTATATCTATCTATATATATATCTATATTATATATACATTTTTTTATTGTTTCATTATTCTATCTTATTTTATTTAACATATATATATATATATATATATATATATATATATAAATTCGCTTATTATACGTTCCTGGTATGGGCGCGTTGGTGTTCACTCTAAAAGAATGCCATTCGACTATCTACTTGACCGATTAAACAGATGATTTCTTGACCTTATCTACCTGGCGTGGAGTTAAAAACATTAAAATAATATAACGCGTTACCCAGTTCTTTTGATCAAAATGCGTCGATATAATAGTCCGGTAGCCGAAATAATTTGTACTAATATTGTTTACAGAAAGTACTTTTGCTCTGTTTGAAAATGATAATGAGAAAAATCATGCATCCAGGGATTGACTACAACAACGTACTATAATTGAAATTTTTAATAAGGAAATGTCACGTGAGTTTGTGAACTGCTGCCGTCAAAAAAGCGCATATATTAGGAAGATTTTCTTCAAAATGCTGCAGTATTTGCTTAGCCCTCGTTTTATTTCTCAGATATATAATCAAAAAAATAAGACCAGATACAAAAGGATTAAAGGAAATATTAAATACTGTTACTTTACTCAAAATATATTTGCGAAACATTTACATTTAATTAGAAAATGTAGTTTATCAACAAACTAATGGACATTTTAAGCTTTCAATTGATTAATTTTAACAAACATTAAAAATAGGATGTTTTGGTTGACCATAAAGATAAAAAGATTTAAATAAAAACAGCAAATACAGAAAAAATAAATCAGAACAAAAATTTAATTCTCAGTATATCCTCCATTTTTGCGAATTACTTCGAAAATTCTCTTTGGCATCCTCATTATTAACTTCTGCCTGAGGATGCTTGGGATGCTCGCCCAGGATACAGAACCTACAGCAAGAAGAGCATCCAGAGTTTCAAATTGTGATCCATACTTATAAATATTCTTCGCGATCAATACCCAAACGTTCTCGATCGGGTTTCGACCTGGAGACCGTTGTGGATTTCAGCATTGTCCTGCTGGAAAAAAAAAAAAAAAAACTAGTTTGCTCTACATAGATGACGGAGGGCCTTCTGTAATTAGCGATGCATTTCTTAACATGTCAATGTAACTAGCAGCTGTTTGACGTTATTTATCTCCTGTAACTCAATTCCATTGTACGAAAATGAACCCCAGACCATGATTGATCTACCTCTACTGTGTCGTGTTGAGAAAGTTTCTTTTGGGACATTTTGCATGCCAGTAACACTGAAAGCCGTCTGGGCCATCAAGATTGATTTTTTTTCTCTCTTCTGAAAACAACACTTTCTTCCATTTATCCATATCCCAAGTTTGATAATCGAAAACAAATTGTAAACGAGCGGTTTTATCGCAACGAAGAAGGTGAGGCCTCTGCAGCCGTTTCTTACACACTTTCTCATTTTAATGCCGTCGGGTTGTTCCAGAGCTGTATTCAGTATCTGTATTCGCTTTTATCTGATTTTATGTTAGGTTTGAATCCCTCTTGATTGCTCGCCTAATGCATCTGTCTAGTGATGGTGAGATTTTATTGGGTCAACTGCTTGATCTTTTTGAATCATACGCATGAGGATTTTTAAAGAAGTTAGCAATGATAGTTCTGCTACGTTCAATTTCATTTGCAATGGCTCTTTGCGAAAGACCACATCTTTGAAGTTCAACAATCCTCACATGTTCTAACTTTGTTAACATTTTACCCTTAGCCATTTTAAAATCTGAAATTTAATACTGGAAATGAGCTACGTAGATATCTACATGCCTGAAACTATGAGCACACTGACTAGTTCTAAAATTTTTGTCCATTAATTTGTTTTTTCACACTTGGTCTTAACTTTATGACCAACCAAAAAATCTTTTTTTTTAATGTTTGTTTAAAGCAATCAGTTAAAAGACTAAGATTTTCACTTGTTTGTTGATAAACTACATTTTCTAATTAAATGTGAATGTTTCGCAAATATATTTTAAGTAAAATAACAGTATTTTATATTTTTTAACCATTTTCTCTCTGGTCTAAAGATTTTGACCAGGGGTGTAAATGACATTACATATAATGTACGCAAATTATACAAACATACATACATTCAACGACGAAATTATTCTTACATCCATCACTTTTGAATATCTTTAATCATTTCTCAGAATCTAATACTCTTATTATGCCAAACTTTTATATGTTAAAAGCACAAACAAGAAATATAAAATTCAATGTTCAGAAAAATAGGTAAAATAAAAACTTTTGACAGGCAAATTATACAAAAGAGCAAAAGCCGAAATTAGTCGTACAGTATGAAAAACAGAAAAAAATTGAAAAAAAATTCACAATATTAATAATCAGTAGTATAGCCTTTATAACTTGATGAAATCGCTTTCTAATGTTTTTGATGAGATTTGAACAAGTCTTCTCTGGGATTTTCTACCATTTTTTAATGGTTATATGTTCTACTTACTAAAGGGTTTTTGGTGACCGACGATTTATTCGGACTTTCAATTCTTGTCATAGATTTTCAATAGGATTCATGCCGGAACTCATTTAGACGTTTTTATATTTCAGGCATCCTGTTGATGAATAAAGTACTGTTAAATGAACCGTTAACAAATGTTTAATCCTCAAGTAAATGTACATTGTTATTGTTTATTGAAAGAAAACCAAATACGCATACACAGCGTACATGAAGAACTAAATAGATAAATAGATCCACTGTCACGGCAATCAGTTCGTACATGGCACAATGAATTTATGGAAACATGGACAGTGTTAGATAAAGTGAGGAGTGAACGATCGAGAACATCTGAAGTAAACATCGATATTGTAAATCGAGTACCGACTTGATGTAACTAATTGTGCCCATATACATAAATATGTATTAAATTAGTAAAAAATAATTCAATATCTTCTAATTTTGTCAAATTTCAAAATATTTTCTATTCATTTGCTTATTGCAATATTTTTTAAAATTGTAAAGAAACTTTATTAACATCCCCACATATATATAATATATATAATATATATATATATATATATAATATTTATATATATATATATATATATATATATATATATATATATATATATATATATATATATATATATATAATTTATTAGAATACACCTTTAAGTGAAGAATCTAGATTTTCGTCCCATGTCACTAGAAGTTTTTGGGTCTAAATAAACAACAGACTTCTTCGATGGGCGACCTTGCTGAATATGATCAGTATTCGGTCGAATCCTATAACAAAACTTGCCACTAGATTTAGGACGCGAATTATATAAGTTACCCCAGCAAAAAAAAAAAAAAAAAAAAAAAAACCAAAACAACCAATCAAGACTTTCATGGCTATTCAAACCATAAATTAGGTTTTAATGGTTGTAGTGATTTCCTATTTGCGGCCAAGAATGGGTGTCTTTAGGAAGAATAGAAAATCAAACCAATAAATATAATCATATCTACATATGCATATATACACATATATACACACACACACAAATATATATATATATATATATATATATATATATATATATATATATATATATATATACATATATATATATATATATATATATATATATATATATATATATATATACATAAAAAAAAAAAAAAAAAAAAAAATAAAAACAAACGATTTATTATATTGGCTCGCATTTGTAACTTGTCCCTTTTCTATATATATTTTTAACTATATATTGTTTGGTCTTTTTTTTTTTTAATTTTTATTCTTATTTTCTCCCCCAAATACACTTAATAAAGGTAATTTATATACACACACACACACACACAACACACATATTTATATATATATATATATATATATATATATATATATATATATTTATATATAGATTTTTTTTCATTAAATAATATAGACAAGAGAACAATGTCTATTTATTTTAAGTAAGTTCGTTTTAGCATCATTGAATAGTTTAATAACATTATCATTGAAAAATCGAATGGAAATCACCATATTGATATATGTTTAAATCCTATCAAAAGTTCATCAGTTCAATTTTAATAAGCCATTATCAAAGATTGCATTTACATTTGAAGATATCAAACAATACAAGGACGAAACAACAATGATAGTTTGATTTTGTTGCATGAAAAATTTCAAAATATATATAAATCGTATATACGATACATATATATAATATATATCGCGTATATATATAGCTAATGATTTGACGTAAACACATGACTATAAATGATACTGAAAAATTAATTATTAAACCTGGGAAACCTTTCAAACCAATGGCTTCTGTTATCAATTATATGCATTTAAGAATATTTGTGGAATTTCATAGTTTATTTTGTTCATTTTGGTTTTTAATGTTTTATGTACATAGCTTGAATAATTTTTAAAAATTGAGTTTTTTTTTCATTTTTATTAAATAGTAAGTTTTCAAAATAAAAGATTTTCCGGAATTGTGTAAAACTCTTTCAAACTGTTTTAAATCATTGTAAAATATCAAATACAATGAGAAGAAACAGGTTCCATTTGCAATTTTGATATACATTTTAAATTTAAATTTAAAATACAAAATATGGAAAATTTTATAAATATAATGTGATAATCTATATAGTAAACAAACTATTAAGTTGGAAAAATATTTTTAATTTTTATTTTTAAAAATTGTGTTTATTGTTTTCAATTTAAATAATATTTTAAATTTTACTATGGAAGTGTCTCTTTAATTTTCTTCAAACATTTTATTTCTTAGTTCTTAATTATTTTTCGTCAGTGCCTTAACGAATTATATATATAAGAAATTATAATATATATAAGACAGATATTCATATATATATATAAAATTTACTTTTTAAAATTTTTAAAATTCATTTTCACATGTTTTATGTATATAATTGCTATTTTCATTTAAAAAAAGAGTCAAATTGAAATTTTTATGAGTTCAATAACTGGCAAGAGATGAAGTAAACAAAAAACATAGATTGAGAATTTAATTGTGGTTTTATAACCTCAATATATGGCCAGATATCCGGTAAAGGCATTAATTTCTGAACTAGATATATACAATTTTGGACAAAAAGAATTTTCCGATTAAATTTTTTCAATCACCTTTAAAGAGGCCAGAGAACAACCAATTGTTTAATTAAAAGACTTTGATTTCAACTTGGTTCATTTTGCAATTAGATACGATTCTTAAACATGCAAACAAAAATGATCAACAAAATATTTTTTTTTAGACTTATTATATTTAATTTCATTAAATTTCCTTCATTTCTTTTCAAAAATAAATTTTTTTTTTTGAATATTCATAAATTTTTAAATTTTTTCATTAATAATTTTGGGAAAATTAAAATTGTATTTTTTTTTTTATATATAAAATATTTTTTTATTATTTTATATATAGTTTATTTTTATATAAAATTTTGATATTTAAAATAATAGTTATTCTAAAACAACGTTATTTTCTATTCCGTTATTCTTAAATATATCTTTTTTTTCAATATATTTTGAAAATTCCAGAATTTTTTAAAATTATAATATTTATCTTTCTGAAAATTTTCCATTTAAAAAAATTTGTGTCAAATAATTTATAATTCTTTTCTTTTACCATAAAATTGAATTATTCTTTTTAAAAATTTTGATTCATTGATGTTTCTTATCGTTTCATTTCCATTTTTCAATTATAAATGTATAAAAATTGTGTTCTTATATTTTTTAATTTAAATTCTGATTTTAAAAAATACCATTCAATTTTCATTTTTATTTTCCCATTTAGATTTTCTTTGAAACAATTCCTGATATTTTTGACTTTTTTTTCTGCAACCTTTTGACTTGATTTTAATCATTAACTTCTTTTCCGTGAAAAATTTTCAAAGTGCTTTTTCATACATCATTATTTGAAATTCAAATTGTTAAAAAAAATGATTTGTAAAATAAAATTCCTTTAATTTATATTTACCAACATTATTTAAAGATAATTTTTTTAATTTTTTTATTTTTTATTAATTTAAAATAAATTTTTCAAATAAATCATTTTTATATTTAGAATTTGATTTTATCTTTTTAAAATTTTGTTTGATTTTTTTTTTGGCTTTTTAAAAAAATTACTAATTAATATGATAGCAACTATGTAAAAATATTTTCAATAAAATATATTCTGAATTAATCTTTTATCTTTTGTTTTATGTATGATTTTCCTTTCATTGAATTTTAAAAATTTCATCAAAATTATATGTTTATTTTAGATTTTATTATTAGAAATCATTTTTTTTCAAAATTAATAATTTAATTAACTCTAATTCATAAATTTTGTTCAAATTTTTTGAAATATTCTTTCCATTTTTAACCTCATTTAACTCAAATGTTAAATATTTGATTTTCTTTTCCATAGATATAATCCATTAAAATTTATCTTATTTTTATTTCTATATGCTATATCTTTTTTTTTCAAATATTATTAATATATCATTTTTGAAATGGAAATTTGATTTGTTGGTTTGTTATGGTCAAGTTTTTATTTTTTCAATATTCAACGTTTCAAAATTTTATCATAATAAAATTTTCAGGTTTTTGATTTCATTGATTTTTTAAAAAAAAATTCAAATTTGATGGATTATGAATCGTTCATTTTTCATGCATTTAAAAAAATAAATCAGAATATTATTTTTCATTCTCTTTCTTCTTGATAAATTAATTTTTATTTTGGAATGACAAAAAAAAAAAAATATTAAATTGCAACAATTCCAATTAAATAAAAAAAAAAAATATTCATTTTTTTATTTTAATGTATAATATATTATATATTTAAAAAAAATTTCATAAAAATTTGAAATTTTGATTTTGATTTTTTTTATTTTTTTTTTTTTAAATATTCAATAAAATTTCATATTGATTTGTTAAACAATTCATATTTTTAACTTTTTTTTAATATAAACAATAAAATTAATCAGAAATATGAAATTTTAAATAGTTAAAGAGTTATATATATATATATATATATTTTTATATAATATATATATATATATATATTTTTTGACTGTTTATTTTTGAAATTAAAAAATAAAAAAAACATTGAAAAAACATATTTTTTTTTTTAAAAAAATTTTTTCAAAAAAAATTTTTAAAAAATTTTTATTATACAAAAATGCAATTCCTTTATTTCAAATAAAAAAAGTTATAATTTTTTTAAAAAATTTTTATATGGGGAGAAAACATTTATTTTCCAAATTTTTTGATTTTTTTAAAAAACATCTTTAAATTCAATTTTTAAAATTATATTTATTTATTTTTTTTTCGTTCTAATATTTCAATTCAGATTGATTTATTTTAATTTTATAAGAAAGATCTAATTTTTAAATGCATTTGGGTGAACAGTTATTTTTACAAGAAATTTTCTTCAATTTTTTTAACTTAATTTCTCAGTTAATCTTGAATCATATTTTGAAAAAAATTTTCATTATAATTTTCATCATTTTAAAAATTTTAAATTTTATTTTTTCCTTTTCTTGTATAAATATTATTCTTAAATTTTTCTTATTAAGATTTTTTAAATAAATTTTTTTGTTCAACAAAATTTTAAATTTTTTTAATT
This sequence comes from Acanthosepion pharaonis, assembly GCA_903632075.3. Classification (NCBI taxonomy): domain Eukaryota; kingdom Metazoa; phylum Mollusca; class Cephalopoda; order Sepiida; family Sepiidae; genus Acanthosepion; species Acanthosepion pharaonis. The sequence continues at coordinate 343,003 of CAHIKZ030001494.1, read as the reverse complement.
TTATTTCAATAATTTCATCAGTTTTAAATTTAAGTTTTTTTAAAAAATTAAATAAATAATCAATTTTAAATTTTTTCTTTTTAATTCGAATCATTTTTTCTTTTTTTTAATCTTTATTTCAATTTCAAAATTAAAAGTAATTTTTCATTTACCGTTTTCAAATATTGATTTTTTTTTTTTCTTATTTTTAAAATTTTGAAGTTTTTTTTGAAATTTTTATCCATATGATCCATTTTTACTGTTCAGACGAGAAAATTACAATAATTATATTGTTTTTTTATTTTATCGCTTTTTTTATTCTAAATTTTTTTTTTCGTTTATGAATTTTACAATTTATATATATATATTTAAATTTCAATTCGTTAATTTTTAATTTTTTTTTTTAAGGACATTTTCGAAATGTTTTTTTTATCCATTTTTTCAATTTTAAATTTATATCAAACATTAAAAGATTGATTAAATTTTTTTCAAAATTTGTTTTCTGTCAGGTAATTAAAAATATTTTTTTTTTTCTAAATATTTTATTTTTCAAATATTTCGTTTTAAAATTTTTCATTCAATTAATTTTAATTTATCTTAATGAATATTCATTCAATTAATGAATTAAAACGAATTTATTTTATATTATCTTTTTAAATTTTTATTTTTATTTTCTTTGATTTCTGGCGTTTACACATTTCTTTCCGGGTCCCGCCCAGGGACCTAAGGTTAGAAATGGCGTCATGACACTTTCCACTGACAAAAAAAAAAAAAAATTATAGATAAAGCCCTTCGTAAAAAGTGTGGGCTGTACTTGTCAGAACAATTTTTTTGTATCTCCTTGAGGCATGGACTTCCAGGAATCCCTTCAATTAGTCTACTGCAATCTTTTCCAACCAGTCCTAGGGCTCCAACTACAACAGGGATTGTTGATGTTCCCATATGCCACATTTTCGAGATTTCTATTTCAAGGTCCTTGTATTTTGACAACTTTTTGAATATCTTCAAAGATACATTGCAGTCAGCAGGGACTGCCATATCAATAAGGAGGCACCGTTTTTTTGTTTGTGGTCTTTAATAACAATATCTGGGCGGTTGGCCTTGATTGTTCTGTCAGTGTGTATTGTGTAGTCCCATAGAATTGTAACAGGTCCTATCTCCGTAACCGGGTCTGGGTGGTGTTCATACCAGTTTCTTTCAGTTTCCTTCCCGTAGAAGTTGCAGATTTTCCAGTGCAGATATTGGCCCACTCTGTCATGTCGGGTTTTATATTCAGTGGGTGCCAACACCGTGCAACCTGATACAAGATGATCAATCGTTTCTGGATATTTATCACAGAATCTGCATTTTGGGCTGACAAAATATTTTAGTATATGTGCTTGATAATTCCTAGTTAGCAAGCATTGGTCCTGCGCAGCAAGGATTAAAACCTTCAGTTTCCGCTTTCAACCCTGCACTACGTAGCCACTGATGGGTACGGGTTTTGTCTACGTCAGCTTGTTTGGTACGGGCAGAGTATTGGCCATGAAGCGGTTTATCTTGCCATCGCTTCTGTATCTGGTCGGTTGCATTCGTCTTTGCTGTCTTTTTTTAGGTATTTTGCAGTTTCAGCCGGTGTATTGTGCTGTAGTTGCATCTCTACGCCCATTTGAAACTCCATTTTGAATTTGTTGGCTTCTTTCATTACGGAGTAAAGACGCTTACTACTTTCATGTTCCTTGACGCATACCATCATCCAGTCTTCTGTAGTTTCCAAATATCTTTGGAGGCCAATTGTTGTAGTTTTGTAGGACAGTTCTAGTTGAACTAATCCTCTGCCTCCTTCGGATCTGGGCACATACAGACGATCAACATCAGCTTTGGGATGATGCATGCGATAGCAAGTGAGAAGCTTTCTCGTTTTGGCGTCCATTCGCTTAATTTCAGCTATGGTCCAGTTAAGGACATTAAAGCTGTATTGCACCACAGGGACAGCCAATGTGTTTATGGCTGATATCCTGTTTTTTTTTTTTTTTAGCTCAGTATTTAGTACCAGACGTACACGCCTGTAGTACTCTTTTTTTTTTTTTCCTTTCCTTCATTTGGGGGTGTTGTATGCCATCTCCTTCGCTAATTCCTAGGTACTTATAAGCTTCATCATGCTCCAGTTCCCTAATCTTTGTGACAAAATCTAAATCTATTAAGGGTGTTTCTGTAATTCTACCTTTCTTGAAAAAATACTTTTGCACATTTATCTAATCCGAAGTCCATACCTATGTCGTCACTGAAGTATTTTTATTAATATTGAGGAGGCCTTTCAACTCATTGTCGTCTTTGGCAAAGAGTTTGAGATCATCCATGTAGAGTAGGTGATTGAATATTTTCTTATTTATTTTGTAACCATAGCTACTGTTGTTCAGTTCATGTGTAAGAGGGATTAAGGATAAACAAACAGAAGGGGTGACAGAGAGTCTCCTTGAAAGATTCCACGTCGGATATTCAGACGGTTGGATATGGCAGTGCCCCCAGTGACTAAAGGTATAGTTTGGTGTTCCACATTCCCATGCTGTGCTTAAGGAAATTTAATACCACAGGGGAGACTTTGTACATTTCCAAAGTCTTAAGGATCCAAGAATGTGGAACACTATCAAAGGCTTTACGATAATCAATCCACGCTGCACTTAGATTCCTGCGTCGTCTCCTGCAATTTTTTCAGGATCATTTTATTTATCAGAAGTTGATCTTTTGCAGCCATATGAACCTCTTCTGCATCCCTTCTGTTCCAGCGGGAGAATGCTGTTTGTTTCGAAAAGGAATAAGTACGGTTCGTCAGTACAGACGTGATCAACTTATACGTTGTGGAGAGACATGTTATCGGTCTATAATTTTTTAAATCGTTTGTTTCAGTTGTTTTTTGGTATGAGGTATTAATATTTTTATTATCCATTCCGGATTTTGTATTTTATTATTTAAAAAAAATGAAAAATTTTTTTTTTTGTTCATTAATTTTTAATTCTTTTGAAATTTCCATATTTTCCTAATTTTTTGTTTTTTTTATTTCGTTTCTTTCAACAACATCAATTCCATATATTTTCCATTCTTTTTAGAGGTGTATCCATATTCCAGCTTCAAAAATTTCCATTCTGCATTTTGATTCATTCCTTTTGGCTGCTCCTTTGATATTTTTTATAAATGTCTTAATTATTTTTTATTTATTATATTTTCATGTTTTTAATTTATTTTTTTTTATTTTGTCAAAATTTTTTAATTTTTTTTTAATTTTTTTATTTTTTTAGAACCTTTATTTACGTTTTTTTTATTATATTTCTTTTATTTATTTTTTTGAATTTTTTATTTAAAAAATTTATTGTCCACTGGACATTTTTATTAATGTCAATTTTTAATTTTATTTTTTATCGTTAAAATTTCTATCGAATATTGATTCCAATGAAATGGGTATTAAAAAGATTCTGGTGCTGCTCATTTAATATTTCAATTTTTTTTTTTACGTTCTTTTAAAAAGGATCATTTTTAAATTCCAAAACCAAATCTCTCCATGTCAAGAATTTTATTTATTTTTTTTTTGTTTATCGTCACCTGACAAATGCGATAAATGGTGTTTAATGACGTTTTTAAATTTTTTTTTATATCTTGATTTCCCTTTTTATTCATTTTAAATAATGACCCAAATTATATTTTTTGTTTAAGAAATTTTTATTTTATTTTAAAAATTAAATTTTTTTGTGACCGGTCATTGAAACAATAGAGGAAATTAATTTATTGTCATTGAAGATTTTTTTTTGAATCATTAACTTATTCGAAAAGAATCTACAGGTTTTTTTTTTAAATAATTTTTTTTTCAAAATGTATTTCTATTTTATTTTTTTTATTTTATATTTTTCTCATCAAATTTTTTTTTTTTTCGTTTTTCTCATTTTAAATTCTATAAATTAGATTTTTAAAAATTGAATAGTTCATACCCATTATTATTATTTTATTATTATTATTTTTTTTTTATTTTTATACATCGATATATAACTCTTACTTCAAATAAAAATTTTTTAATTAAAATATTTGAGACTGAATATCATTTTTTATTATCAATAAAATATTCGTTTAAAAGCAACATAAATATTTTTATATTTTATTCAGAATTCTTGGAATCTAAATGGACTTAATCTTTCTGGCAAATTTTTTCAAAAAATATTTTAAAATTTTAAATAAATTTTAAAAAATATTTTGAAATATAATATTTAATTAAATAAATTGGTATAAATACATATATATTTATCCTGAGATATTAATTTTCGTTCAAATTATAAGGAAATTATTATTTTATTTTCATATTTTTTTTTTATTTTTCATTTTGCAGAACAAATTATCTTTGTTAAAGAAAAGGATTTTTTTTTTTTTGGTCTTTTTAAAAAAATATATGACATATATAATTTTTGAACTATTTTTCATTTTATGTTTTTTTTTTTAAATATGAAATTTATAGAAAGCATCCAAAATGAGTTTCGCTTCTAAGATTCTTTTTTTTTAATTTTTTTTTGGTAAGTTTAGTTTTTTTTTGGGATTTTGGCATTTATCTCTATATTTTAAATTTAATTTATTTTTTTTCATTCAAAATTCATTTATCTATCTTTCTTTTTTTTTCATTTTTTTTAAATTTTTAATTCTTGGAATATATATATATATATATATATATATATATATATATATATATTTTTATATATATTGGGTAAAACGACCTCAAACTAGAAATTTTTTAGTTGTAGGTTGAAAATAAGACATCCAATTTTAAGTTTAAAACGGAATCTATTTCTGATCATTTTGGTTTAAAAAAATTCTATTTTCTTTTTTTTTTTTTTTTTTTTTTTTTTTTCTTTTGGAAGTTTTTTATTTTTTTTTAAAAACTTTTTTTTTTTTAACATTTTTTTTTGATTTTCGGCAAAAATTTTTTTTTTTTTTGTTTAAAATTAAACTTAAATTTGGGCATTTTATATTTTATTTTATTATTTGTTTGTTTTTTTTATTTTTTATTCAATGCTAAATTTGATGATCGCAAAAACCGTTAAAATATCGTATATTGATTAATATTTTTTATTATTTATTTTTTATTAATAAATGTAAAAATTTGGAGTTCCCAAAAAATTTTTATGAAAATCCCAAATTTTTTTTTCTAGTTTTTATTTATAATTTTTTTTCATTTTAATTTTTTTGTTTTATTTAACTTTCAAAAAAATAAAATGAATTATAATTATTTCGTCACTTTTTAACATTTATTTACAATTTTCTTTTTAAAACTTCTAAATCGTTTAAACACGATCACATTTATATCTATATATATATATATATATATATATATATATATTTATATATATGAATAAAAAATATGAAAATTAGATAAATTTTTTTTGTATGTTTAAAATAAATATAAATAATTCTTTATATTTATGGATCAAAGTGTCAATATCATTGCAATATGATGTATGTAAAGATGGACATTAAAGAACAATGTTAAATAGTGTCAATCTGATTCATGTACTTAAATGCAATTTATTCTCAAACGAATATACATTATCATATGAGTCCAACATATTTTCTAAACTTCAATTATTGTACATAATATAAATAAATAATATTTATGGTTTTCATCCTTAAATCCGTTAATTTCTTATTTAAATCTTTAAATTTCTTCGTCTCTCATCAAGGAACGCCATAGAAATATACTAATCGAATTTTTTAAAAATTTAAATTAAACTTTTTTTACAATACAAAAATAAAAGAATTTCTTTTATTCTGACGAAGCTTTAATAAAAAAAAAACCTGTTAGATTGATTTTTATTTCCTATAAGGTTCTTTTGAAGTATCATATATATATATATATATATATATATATATATATATATATATATATATATATATATATATATATGACGGAAAAATGTCAGTGTTTAAATCAACTCCTTCACTAATTTTTCCTTACTGAGACATTTTTACACAAACAAATTTCCACGAGACATAAATAAGAGGATTTTTATTAATATGGTTAAAGATATTTGTTAAATTCCAAATACAATTAATATCACACAAATCTCTATATAAAGTGTTTGATAATAAAGTTTTTAAAAAATGGATTTTTTTGTAATTGTCATTCATATATAAAATAGATATATTTATATTGGAATAACAATCATTTTTATTTTCAACTTTCGCCATTTTCACCTATAAAGTTTTGAATTCAGAGTTGTCCTTCTCCATTTTGATTATTAAAAAAACTTAAGATATAGAAAATATATATTTAATATATATTTGGGAAGTTCAATGATTCATATCTTTTAACGTGGTATTCGCACCAAAGATAATGAATGAAACTCGACTGTTTGCGAACTCGGCTCTCAATTTCACGTTCTAATAATGTCTGTTATAAAATTATATCCAAGTATATAATTAAACAATTTTTCAAAATAAAAAAAACTTTGTTTTTATTTTTTCTAATTAAATTTTATCCAATTAACAAGTCGTCAAAAATTTTTCTGGAGATATAAATTAAATAGCTTTGAATATTGACAAGTATTTTTTAATCTGAATAGCTAACTTAAAAGCATGAAAATTAGTATGACAAAATTTTAAAATCTTTCTATAACATTCGATTTTGATTAGATATTCTAGAAATTGAAAATATTTCGATCAACCAAAGATAAAAATGAAATTCTTCATAATTAATCTGAAATAATCAGATTTAAAACTTTATATATATATATATATATATTATATATACATCTTTATATATTGAATATTTCATCAAATAATTACAAATTGTATAAAATCTATGTGTTTTTTTGTTAGTATAAGTTGCGGCCTTATCAAGTATGATGTTAAAAACAACCTAAAAAAAATATTTGGTCTTTGTAAAAACCAACTCCTTCAATATGAAAAATTACTTTTGAAATATTAAATGTCACAGGACATATTATATATATATATATATATATATATATATATATATATATATATATATATATATATATATATATATATTTATATTTATACACGTTTTCATTAAATAATATAGACAAGTGTTGTCTATTTATTTTATGTAAATTTTTTTTCATAACTTCTGATAAGTTTAATAACATTATCATTAAACGAAAAAAGAAATTCACAATATTGATCCATATTTTTTTAATAAAATCTAAGCTTTCGGCTTACATAAGCCATTATCAAAGATGTAAATTACAAACATATTAAACAATATACGGACAAGACAGTGATGATAGTCTGTCATTGTTTTGTTTACATAGATGATTTCTAAGCAACGATAAACACGCGCATATAAGACGCTAGAAGCGAAAATCGCACCGCATCTCATGACGTCACACATGACCACACGAGAGTGAATTGTAGAATGAAATAAAAAAGCCGTTGGTATAAACCAATGGCTTCTGTTACCAATTATAGAAATTATAGACATTTAAGAATATTTGTAGAGATTCCATAGTTGATTTTGTTTAGGTTGGGTTTCAACTGTTTGATGTATAATGCTTCAAGAATTTTTAGTTTTTGTTTATTGTTTTCATGTCGAAGTATAGTTGTGTTTTCGACAAGTATTTTACGGAATTGTGTGTGCGGGCAGGCATGTTGTTTTAAATGCCTAAAAATGTTAGAGTTTTCATTAAAATGTAGTGTCAAGCGTCGTGAAAGCGAGTTTGTGGTGTGACCAACATAAATATTATTTAATTCGTTGGAGATACAATCTCCCAAAGGGCATTTTTTTATAAACTATGTTGGTTTTTTTGCAAATCGCTAACCGGGGAGAAGAATCATTGCGAAGAATTAAGTTGGATATACTAGATTTAGTGTAGTATATGATTAATTTAATTTTTTTGCTAGGATCTGTAGTTGATATATTAGTATTTACTAAATTTTTTAGTATATTTTCATTTGGTTTATAATTAGTATACATTCGATTACGATATAGGAGATTAATATGTTTAAGATTAGTAGAAGCAGCATTATGTATTATTTGCTTAGCATTGTGATTTCTAAGAAATCATCGTATTTGTTCATCAACTATATAGTTTGAAAAGCTATTATTAATAAGTGTCTGTTTTATATTTTTAGTTCACTGTAAGAAATCTGTTTGGTGGATGAATTAGTTTCTGCACGATGTATTAGATTCTTTACAATTTCTATTTTGTAGTAATATGGGCATTCGCTCTCGTACTTAAGTGTACACGAATTTATGCCTGTAGGTTTTTTGTATGGCGAAATAGTAAACTTGTTATTATTTGTGTTTATCAATATGTCAAGGAAAGGAATTTTATTATTAGTATTGAGTTCATATGTGAATTTAAAGACAGCATTATTTCGGAAAAGCTTTTGAAGTTAAAGTATTTCATCTGTATTTTTATCTAATATAAGAATATCATCAACGTATCTTATAAGACGCTGGAAGCGAAAACTGTTGAAACAGTTTAAACCTAACCTAAACAAAATAAACTATGAAATCTCCACAAATATCCTTAAAACATTGGTAACAGGAGCCATTGGTTTATACCAACGGCTTCCCATACTTAATATTTCTCGAATTCACTCTCGCGTGGTCATGTGTGACGTCATGTGCTGCGGCGCGATTTTCGCTTCCAGCGTCTTATATGCACTTATTTATCGTTGCTTGGAATCATACATGTAAACAGAAACAGACTATCATCACATTCTTGTCCGTGTGCTGCATGCCGATGGCAATTACTTCAAAGACTAAATATAAGTTACACATACTGTGAAGCGTTTTCTTTTTTTTACTCTAAAAAAGGACAGCACTTTTTTGTTACCTTGTATTATTCCTTCAATCTTTCATGCACTGCTGTTTAATACAAAAATTTAAGAAATATTTTGTGTGAAATATGGGTTCAAGTAAGGTCCTTTTTTTCCTTTTTAAATTGCATTAAATACACGCCTAATTAGCTTATAGTGGGTCAGCCAATTTGTATTGGTTATAAATAGAAATAAAAACTGATCCTCTACAATTTTTACAATATCAAATGTAACAAAGACAACAACAAGAGATATAATCAAGTAGAAGAAAATGTGAATTTGTTCAACAATAAATATTTTTTTATAAACACAACAAATACATAATATATAGTGCAAAAAACACAATAGAGTTCTTTGGTGTGTGTGTTACTGAAAGAATTTGAGCTACTGTACTGTATGTGTGAAAATGACAAGGTTTAGTTAGCTATATTTGTTTTTATAGGAAAATTAAACAGATGTTTCTTTTGTGTATTAAATAGAAAAAAGTATTGTTCTTGACTCACTGATTGTTATCGCTCATTAACCAGAGATTCTTGTGGAATGGAATATTTTGTGGGAGTGAGCGTTAAGCCTGGAGATGGTTGACAAAGTTTGTTGTTGTACTGAAGATAAAGTTCGTCTCTTTGCTGTGTTGATTTCCAATGAAATCAAGTGAATTGGTTTCAATATTTTAAGTTCCCACTGACCAAGTCGCGTCGAAGTTTCGTTTTTATTAGTTCTCTTGGTCACGTGGGGAGGCTCGTAAACATGTTTACATTTTATGGCGTCAACTAGAGGTCAAAATTTGGGTCGGTACCTTCGGACGTAGTTGACGACACCTAATTAATATTTTACAACCAATCAAAATACATCAGTTGTTATATTTCGCTGGGAGCCTCTATGTGTTTAACTTGCACAAAATTTAAGATTTAAAAAAAATGTAGGAATCTGATTCTACAAGCTAATACAATTGCAAGATTACCGAATGTGGTGTGATATGAATGCACGAGATAGGATATGAATATCATGTTAGTAAGTAGTTTGCGATTGGTCATTAGAGAGGTAATTGATCGTGGTGTTATTTCGAAAAATCTTGAGAAATGTTGAAAAATATTGTGATAACAACATCAAAGGAAGTGACAATAGTACATGTATAAATAATACAAATTATCGTAATTCATCACCCTGGAAATCCAAACCGAAATATTTCCTTTTTATTTCACATAATCATGGGCCTCCAGGATTTCCTTTATGTGTAAGAATACTATTTTTTTATCATACCTTTCTATCCATTGGAACAGTAGTTGTTTTTAAAGGCCACATTTTGGTAACTTCTTTTATTTTTTTATTTTGCATATATTATGTTACTCTTTTTGTGTACAATGATGATAAAACTGAGAAAAAATAATTTTATACACTTGCATACATGTAACTAACATTAATTACGGTTTCTCATGTTCTCTCAGAATCCGTTTTTTTCTTGGAACTTCATATGGATGCGTAATCTCTCCTTGAATTCTGAATGCCACAAATCCTACTCGCGTTTGTTTAAAATAATTGAACGAATTTGATAAATGATTTACCAGAGGAAATTAAACAACATGAAATGTTTAAATACCAATATGTTTTCTTCTGCTTCTCGATGTCTCACTCTCTGACGAAGCGAGCGAAGGCGGGTTGAGGTGTGCACTTCAGCAGCATTCGTCTGCTTCTGAGCGGTCAGCGTCGTTCCTTCTGTCTTCCTTTGCGCGAAATGGACATCTTATAGACAACCGTTTCTATTTGTCATGATATTTTTGTAAAAAAAAAAAAAAATCTTGCTTCCATCATATTCTCTCAGTCTTTGAATTTGACTCCGATTACTGATAATCGGCGGACGAATGTTAATGTTCCTCATGGAGTTGTCTTAAATTTACCTCATCAGCCCGCCCCCTCCTCAAGAAACAATATCGTTAAATATATTTTCGTTCTCCTCTCGGCCTCCGATAGCTAAAGAAACTTTTAAAACACACACACACAAAAAAAAAAACAAACAATCAACAAGCAAATCAACAAATAACTTTCAAAAATAATAACAAAAATAATATAAGTTCCAATGAGTGTCCCTAGAAAAGAAACAAAATTTAAAATAACCTTACGCCCATTTGGTGATATGATGAGGATTTCTTTTAGAAGAAAATCAAAGAATGCTCTCGTTTCACCTGTTACAGAGCAATTCCATTCTCTGTTTTATATCCACAACTTACGTGGGTATTTCTTTGCTTTGTATTTTTTTTTCTTGCCGGCATCAATACTTTGGATAAGTTTCCCACTGTCCCTTTTCTTTAATGATCTTCTTGAATTCATTCATGGATCCATCACATTAAAAGAGAGATTTCCGGAAAACAATAATCATTGCCGGATTTTTTCACATTTTTTTTTTCTTTCTTAAACATAAAACAAACTTTCCCTCTGGATCTCTTCGTCTACCACTTCTTTATATTCCTTATCTCTTATCGGTTTAAATACGTTTGATAGAGAAATTTACAAAAAAACATACTTAGCTACATTAATATTCTTACAGATACATATATTTCTTTGGTTTTTTATTACTTTAAATCTAACTCCCTCTGTATCCCCGTTCTCTTCAACAGAGACACATCGTATTATTCTTCTGCTTTTTCCAACACCTTCCGAAACCTATCGATTAAAACAGAAGGCGGATCTATTTTCATACCCTCATCTGAGTCACTGTCACTCATAGGTGCTGCTAAGCTAACCATTCGCATCGATGTATTTCTCCCTTCTGGAATGTTCCATTCATCGAACTTTGTCCTTTGTAGTTGCATCCTTAAGCTGATCCTTAATTCTATATGAGACCGGCCCTGTTCTTTCTATAACTATACAATATGGCTTCCACATTTTATCTAATTTATGCCTTTTCCGGTGGTCTTTAAATTATATTGGTTCTGCTATTACAAAGTTAATTTCTTGCCTCTTGTTTTCCGCATATTCTTGTTACTTTTTCTTAGATTTAGATACGTTTGCTTTAATTCTAACAAAAGCTCTATAGTTATTTCTGGAAAGCTATTTGTTGATTTTCATCTCCATAGTAAGTTCGTCTAGGCTGTAAAATATTATCTACAGGTAACTCTCTATCCCTATTATATGATTTTCCAAGCGTAGCTTAGATGTGGCACAAGGCCGAAAGTATGGGTCACCCAGTGCAACATCCGTATTTTACATTAGCTTAAGAGGCGAAAACTTTGTTGTTTCGTCCTCGTTGTATCTCTAAGTTGATAGTGTCTGATTCAAGTGTACATCCCAAGATCGTTCATTTTCGGATACTATCTTTGCTAATATGTTGTGCATCATGCAATGAAATGGGAGGGATCTTCAGTTTTCTAGAGTTTCTTTTATAATGTGATTTACGTTTCCACTGCCGTTATCTGAAACTAAATACAATGGAGCACCAAAACGAGGGAATTTCATCCATCAGTAAATGAGCCATTTTTCTTAGAAACGGCAAATGCCTCAGACACTCCGCTATATAAATCGATAGAATTTACTATGTATTGTTTGCCTGATAATGAACAAGGATTTGTTTCTGATACATCAACTGCAATTTTAGTAAAGTAGCATGGGGCAGGTGATTTTCCTGCATTTTAGGATTTATTTCTGGAGATTTTTAGATTGACATGGAACGCGTGTACTAATGTGAATGGTGATGTACTTATACCAAAGTATTTGCCCCTAATAACTCTAGAACTCTTTTTGTATTCCTACTATTCCTGTATTTGTGGTTTCATTTAATTTCTAACTGGGTTTTTGTTCAGGCTATACGATGCGAAATCTTGTGGTTCAAACAGATTGTATTTAATTACCTTTATCCCATACGTTCGAACATCTATGCCTAATGGATTAAAATCCTTATCCACTGGTGGGTTTGATGATCATTATGAAGGTAGTGATCTAGATTTTGTAATGCATAAACAAAAGCAAACGACCAGAGCATGCATAACACTTAATCGGTGAGACAGGAATTAAAGCGATTTTCTGTCTCCTTCACTGATACTTGGTCAAATTAAATTTGTGTCATGCGCGCGCCAATAGCTGAATTCGAAGCGTCTGTATAGAGGTTATATGACTTATTCAGATCTGTGTGGGCGAACAAAGATTCTTAACTAAGTTCATCTTTTAAAAGATCAAAGGCTCACTGACAACTCTCCGTCCATTTTAAACTGATATACTTTATTGTCAACTGAATTAGCGTGTCTACCAATTCCTATGAAAACGCCTGTAATATGAAAACATCACAATAAACCCACGATCCTGATTATTCTTCTTAGGAGTAGGTAATATTTTATTACCGTCACTTCACCCTCACCAGGCGTAATGGCGTTCATATTTACGGTAAAACCTAAGTAATGTATCTCTTTCATAAAAGGTTCACATTTCGCTAACTTCAACCTAAGTTTTTGTCTACCTAGCTTGTTAAATACATTATGCACATGCCTTAAACGATATATTTTTTTTACGGAAGAGAATTAAAATATCGTCTATATACGCAGCTGCATAATTTTCCATTCCATCTAAAACAACGGACATTAAATAATTCCTTATTTTCTTCTAATAACTTTTGAACGGGAGACATAAATACACTGGGTAATACATTGTTACTGATATCTGTAATATTACTAACACTAATATCACAAATGGTCACATAATTAACGTTGACAGCTGGAGAAACTCAACCCACTACACATCCACGTCTAAGCATAACCGTGTGATTTGTATTATTAATAACAACTATCGATAGTTTCCTGTGGCTATTCGACATTACTAATTCATTCGTCACTGGAATAAGTGAGAAATTACTTAGATATCCCGAATATATCTGGTTTATGTAATGCAGTAGTTCTTTCTTGATTGTATTCCTAATTCTAACTAAACATAAATTGGCCGTCTGAGGCTTTAATGTGGTGTCGAAGGACATCTGCGCTATATTCGCTATAAGGAAATCCTTTTCTAAAGACGCGTATTTACAATTGATGCTTAAAGCTAATAAATTGTAGAGAATATATGCGCCATTTTTTTGCTGACAATCACAACCTAGAATATTATTTCTGTTTAAGTTTCCAATTTCATAGAATCCGTGTTTGGTTGTTAATCGAACTATTCGAAAATTTATTGTTGCATACTCTCGATCTTCAAGTATGCCTTGTTAGCAGTTTGGGAGTTTTTTGTCTATCTTTAACAAAATACTTATTTTATATACGATCAACCACCCTCCAGTGCATAATCGAAGTCTCTGCTCCTATATCTATCCACATTAATGCGGATAGATATAATAGCAGAGCGACGAATCGCACATAATTTTCCTGGAACTTGCAGTCTCTCTGCAATTGCCCTTTAAAAACACATATTCAACAGTTGATCGGTGCGCGCTCCGAAACTATTCTTCTAGTTGAACGGTTCGAAACAATTCGACGAGAAGGACTATTTTTCCTATCACTATCTCACTGCAATGGCGCTTGTCAGGTCTTATAATACCTTATATTCTGGTCTTACTCTTATCTCTATGTCTATTTAATACCTGGATAATTATACTCTGCGTATGCTGATCGTCTTAAATCGACCTGTAGGAGTTTTCACACCTAATATGTGATAGGATCGAGATTTCCGTCATCGCTATCTTGGCAGCAGCTTCTATGGTTGCGGGGACCTGCCTAATTATTTCAGTTTTCACCTGCATGCTAAATATACAGAGCAACTGTTTCTCTGTTTCCAGAACATTATACAATCACAAACGCTTTGGTAAATGTGGTGATTACCTTATGCTTGTATTCTTCAACACTCTCATACTCTAATTGTCTGGTGGTCCACAGTCGCTGCAAGGCTTCCATAGGATCTATGGTTTCCGCGTAAATTCGGTCCATCAATGCCTTAAACTCACCCCTTGTTGGACATGGGAATTTTTCAAGGAAATTTCCCACCATGTCTGCCGTCTTCACCGCATACAAATGATATGCTACGAGGGATTTTCTTCCCTCCACTATTAAGGCAGCCAAAAATATTTTTTAATGACTCTACACTTGATATATTTTCTGCTGGCTATTGAAGTCTGTGATATAAGAGAGAGAGAGAGAGAGAGAGAGAGAGAGAGAGAGAGAGAGAGAGAGAGAGAGAGGCCAACTAACGGATAATTCCGGAGGCCAACACCAAACATTATAATTTCATTTGTCACGTGAGTGGGTGCATTTGGAAACATTAGTAGATTGTATTTACTCGTGTTTCCTTTTCTCGGTTGCTTTATCTGGGACATTGTTTTCTTTTCCAAGGTCGCTTTCTCTGCAATTTTGTCCTTTCTATTGGCGACTTTCTCAAACATGGAGTCTACGATAAGCGAGAAAAGGCGGGTTGAGGCGTACGTGAGGGAAGGTGCGACCATCAATAGCAGTTGTCTATGCTAATGTATAGCTCTCGTCATTCTTTCTGTTTTCCTTTGCGCGGAATGGTCATTTTATAGACAGCAGTTTTCTTTGTCCTGTCATTTCCGTACAAGAAACACTTAATCGTCTTTCCGTCACATTTTCTCAGACTTTCAAGTTGACTCCGAATGATATCCGTCGGTTGAATGTAAATGTTCCGTATCAAGTTTTCATAAATTTAGCTAATACTACTACAATAGTTCCATATTTTTTATCTTATCATTTTTTTGTATTCCGATCTATATTTGTGACATATTTGTTCGAACTCGTATATATATATATATATATATATATATATATATATATGAGGCATTTTTTAAACAATTTGGTTGAATTGTTATATATATATATGTGTGTGTTTTTGTGTGTGTAATGTGCGTATATATATATATATATATATATATATATATATATATATATATATATGTGTGTGTGTGTGTGTGTGTATATATATGTGTGTGTTTAGAAATACTTCAGAAAAAAAACAAAACATAATTTACTTTAAAATCAAGAAAATCATTATACAAATGGAAAGGATCTGTATAAAATAATATATATATATATTATTTAGTCAAACGTGTTTTAATGCTTCCTCAATATATATATATATATATATATATATATATATATATATATATATATATATATATAGTTAACTACGAAATTATTCGTACATCAATCAAATTTGAATATTTTTATACATTTCTCAGAAACTAATGGCCTTATTATTCCATCTATTTTATATGATAATAAACACAAAACGGAATATAAAACTAACTTTTCAAAACAATATGTTACATACAACAAATTTGACAGGCGAATTCTAAAAAATATGTACAGGCAAAATAATTCGTTAAGTAGGAAATGTTTTAAATTGATTGATTCATGTAAGTATAAGTAATTTACATAATTATATTATCGGTAAAATCGTCTAGATATTTTTTTCAGTAGAATATTTGTGAGAATTCCAGCAAAGAATGGGTGTAATTGACACAGCAAAACATATTACTCTACATTTAAAATTCTAAGCATTATCATGGCATACTGATATTTCATAAAGGACATACTCAACAATGACTTGGCAAACATTATCTATCTATCTATCTATCTATCTATGAAGCTATTATGCAAATAAAAAAAAAACTCAATAATTTAAAAAATTCTGAATTAATATTTGTCAAATTCAGACACTTTTATTTCCATCCTTAGTATAATATTTAATTTAATTTTTTGCCATTTCAAATGCTTAGCTTTTGAGATATTTGGCATTTAGGAAATGGTCCTACTGAAGTCATTATGCGGATGAAACTAATATTAGCTTAAAGCAATCTGGAAGCTAATAAAACTATTTTTCACTTTGTCCATAATATATGTTGCAACAGGGTTAAAGGTGAGGATCTTAAAACCGCTGAAAAACAAAAGTTATTGAGTGTGGTAATGTTCACATTGGAGATTTCAAAGGATCATTGCAGATATCATCGAACGATAAAGAAAATATTGAGAACTCGAAGCAAATAAAATGGATTTAAGAACTTGCTTTTTCAAGAGGAACATAAATTAATGTGAGCTATAGCGAAATGACCACTTTAGAAAAGCGCTCAGATCTTTGGAAAGGCTGTAATTGAGAGAGTAAAAAAGCCCACAATGTGAGGAATACTTTGTGAAATGTGATCTTTAAGAAAATTTCCACGGACAATCATCTCTCACTAAAGCAAATATTTAAAAGCGTAGAAATTGGTCCAAGTAATAGATGGAATTTGACTTTTTTAAATAATTTTTTCGGACGAATTTCGAATGATATTTGATGGACCTGAAGGATGGGCCAAAGAATGGATTTTATCCAATACAGACGTGTCTGCGGCTAAATGAAAGCAACAAGGATGGCGAATGATTATGATACGGACCGGAATCCTCGACAGAACCATTATTGGACGCTTCAAAGTCAATGAACCTGTTAAACTGAACAGCGCTAACTACTGCGATTTGATGAACAAGAATTTGGTGGCATGTTACAAGTCTCACTCTCGCAGTTTCAAAACGAAGTATCTAATTATGCACGGCAATCTTCTTTCTCATGTATCTAAGCTTACCCATGAATTATTCGAGCATAAAAAAGATTTACAGGAGAGAAGATAATGCAATGGGCGAATCCTGGCGTGATCTGAAAGCGATCGAAAATCGACAGTAAATTGTGAAGATGAAATTAAATGCAGGTGGCAGATAATATAACATCCTAGCACACTTGAGAGAAACAAATAAAATTCGCATGTCTGAATTCGAACCTGTTGAAGTAGAAACAAAAACAAAACCAATGGATAATAGATCACTGGCTCACTATATTAAAATATAAAAGATTGAAAGATTTGTAATATATGTTATTAGTTCTATTATAGGTATTGATCAGTTTATGATAATTTTATTACATTTAATTGAAGTGAAATAGGATTATTTTGTTTTGCCTAAAAGCTTCAGATGTCAGTTTTTTAGAATACATGAAAGTCTTACAATAATTTGAATAAAATATACTGATACAAAATCAATTTTTAACCCAGTCTTTGTTTTGATATCCAAATTTATTGATTAAAATTTGACAACGATTTTTCAAGCCAAATTTGAGCAATTGATGTTTACATAATTTTCTTAATAACTTCAGACTGCGTGGATCTATCTATCTATCTATCTATCTATCTATCTATCTATTTATCTGTTTTATATATATATATATATATATATATATATATATATATATATATATATATAATATCATATTATATAATATAATAGAAATGACTCAAACAACAATATTTCATGGTTATAATTTATTTCCTTGGAATGTAATAACGACATAATTCATCAGATCTACAAATTCAAAAAGAAAACAGAAAATACATCACCGGGTTTAAATAACAAAATTTCTGTGACAGTTTATATGTGGGAGTGGGAAATGTTGCGTGAGAGATAGTATTTTTGATAATAAATACGAGGTGTTCCCCCTTTACACGTTTGAAAATATATTTGAATTGCGTTGATTGTAATACCCACCACACCAGGTTGATTAAACACTCTATCACTGTCCCCGCTGGCATCCAAGCCCTGAATTTCTCTATTGCTCAATCTCTCACGAAAGTTGAGTGCTTCCCCATGCGTCTCACCCGCTGTAACCTGGATAGACTCGCTTCTCCTCTTAACCTCTTTTTAAACACTCATATCACACTATTTGTGCGTTCTTGGCAACACTGATCATGCAGTAATGTCTTTAAACACCTCTTTCCGTTCCCCCAACAACCATGAACCCCCTACTAGGAGAATATCCATTTGTTATCAACGATCTGACTGGGACTCCCAACAGAGAAATACCAATTGAAATCATGTTCATCTCGATTGTTCTCATCTGCGGGCAACCGCCTCTATAGCCCAGAGGAATCACTTCTTCCGAGTGCACCAGAGTCTCATGTCTGATTGAAAATGTCTCTTTCTCTCTGCTCGTAATGACTTTTTGTTCTCAAATAAGCAAATTTACTCTGTGCTGATAAATTTAATCAGCATATAGCATCTCGCAAGTTCGGTTCCAGATATTATTGGCGAAACTACAAGAGTGTTTTAAACAACAGCAAATCCTCAGTCCCTCCTTTATTCAATTAATTTTAAGTCGTAATATCTACAGCAGATAAGGTTAAGGGTTTTGCCCAGAAATTCTCTTCCAACTCAAGGTTCAACTCATCTGTAGTACCCAGACAGGATTTCCCCACATAGAACAGAAGCTATGCGGAGGGACATGTGCATTAACTTGTCACTGTACGCAGACATCATTTCTATATTAGAAATTGATTAGGCATACGGTGGTGACAGGACCTCAGCCTCCATCCAGTTCTCTCCAAACACAAATGTTGCCTCGCTGCATCCCAGAATTTTGGAAGTCCTCCTCTGTACTTCAGGTTTTTAAGACATCTGGAGACATTCTGACCCCGATCGTCTCTTAACGATTTTCGGCAAAGTATTCGGGGATATAAACAATGCTGACGTGGTTAAGCATCTTAATTCTAAAGACCTATTCTCAGACGAACAATACGTCTTCCGTTTCGCCAGGTCTACCGCTGATGAGTTAACGCCCATCACTTTATATGTATATCAAGCACTTGATCATAATGGCGTTCACATGATCGCGGGTGTACCCAAAGCCTCTATCCTGGGTCCTACAATGTTTATCAATGTCATCAGTTCCCAAGCAGGCATTTATGCAGATGTTACTATCATTTACTCCTGTTTCTATGGCAAAACCGCCATAGCTGACAAACTAAACATTCCAGCGGATCTTGAAAAAGAAACTCCAATCTAAGTTTAACTGGGGAAGTAAATGTTTTGTAAATTTTAATGTGTCAAAAACATAATTCTTCTCATTTAAGCAACATAGAGAACTTGAACCTGTTATCAGCATGGCTGATGCTAGACTCATGGAGAAGCAAGTCACTTCGCTTTCTTGGTCTCATATTTTCGACTTACTTGAAGGGAAACAACTGCATAGAATCAATAGTTGCATCTGTAGCAAGGGAAGTAAGGGTTAATGTTTCGTGGCAGTAGATTTTTCTAGTCAGAGTTTAACTTGCAAATTCACAGATCTACCATTTGTCTCTGCATGGAATACTCATGACATATTTGTTCTGGTGATCGTGCTTTTAATCTCAATGTTCTTGACAAGATCCAGATAAGAATTTGAAATGTAAAAGATCTTGAGTTGGCATCTCGTGTTCAGTCACTTTGTCACCGACCCGGCGTGGCTTTTCTCTGCCTTTTCTATAAATATTTTTCTGCAAATGTTATGTCGAGCTTTCTTACCTGGTGCCCCAACTGCATAAAAGTACGCTCGCTACTAGATTGGCATCATGGTTCCACCCTATTACTGTAGAAATTGTTAAATGTAAACGCCTCTTAAATGAAATATCAATCACCATCTTCTATTTTATTAAGCCCGTTCACCTTTTATCCTTTCCTAAATCCTTCCTATATTCAGTCTTTTCTCTCACTTTCACACGCTGTAGCCCCTTGTATACTAATGGCATTAGCGCCTTTCCTGTGACAAAATGAAATAAAATAAAAAATAACGTGACCTTGTAAACTATAATACCATATTAAGTACATCTTAATATAGTGTCTCTAGAATACATACGCCTATATATATATATATATATATATATATATATATATATATATATATATATATATATATATATATATATATGAAAGTATAGAATAAGACATTTATATATATATGCTTTTATACTATACTTGCACGTATCCATGAAATCTATCTATGTATCTAATAGCAATATTAAATTTTGTCCTTCAAATAGTAATAATAAAAACAATAATAATATGTTGCGCTCTGTGTCATCTCTGTCTCCCCACGCTACGATATAAAATAGCAACAACGAAAAGGAACATTTCTTTTTGGCTTTCGTTTTATTAGGAGTGAGAGGGTGCACGTTAGATCCTATGATGCAGTGTGAAGAATTCGTCACATATCACACGTTGTCTGAGCGTCCGTACGGTCACTAACCTGAGTATGGAAGGCGTATCGACGCTTCAGAATTCTAGAGTCCATCTATTGAATTCGCATCGTTTTGATATTATATCCAAAACCCAGCCAAAAGTAATCAATCACAGTCAGAATACCAGCACAAAGGCCCTCCGGCCAGTTGTTGACAATTCTGGCCTTGGCTTTTACATTCTGTAACAAATAATAATAATAATAATAATAATAATAATAATAATAATAATAATAATTATTATAATAATAATGATAATGATAATGATAATAATAATAATAACAACAACAACAATAATAATAATAACAACAACAACTATAATAATAATAATAATAATAATAATTGAAAGAAAACAGAAACAGTCCACGAGGTGATTTTTGTTAGAAAAGATTCTTAAAACAACCCATCTTAATGAAAGTGCATGGTATTGAGGGACAGAACATTGGTAATAATTAGTAGATTTAAATTTCACTTAACACTTTTCACTTTTAACAAGTGTTACGCAGTGATAAAAACAATTTATTAGAAGACATTAACTCCCAAGATTGCGGATATAAACTCCAAGAATCTCTAATTAGATATAAATTAAGTATTTATTCACAATTATTTATTAATTACTATCTCAAAAACTATATTATTAAATTGATTATAGACACAGTAAAAACGAGCTAAAATAAAATCTTTCCTAAGAGATGTATCAACAATGCAAATAAATGAGAAAAAATCTGAAAAGATAATTAAAAATAAAAGTTTGTGAAAAAAGAAAAATCAGTCTTACCTTGAGAGGAAGAAGTGCGTGCTATACAATATTCATAATATTTGTCTGCGTTAAAATTGAAAGCTAAAGTTAACACACAAATAAAGAAAAAATACGGAATTAAAGAAAGACTATATCAACTAACATAACCAATAAACAGTAAGAGGAAACTATAATACAACATAGAAATGTAGAGAATTACAACGGGGAAAAAAGATGGCGCATAGCATGAATAAGTAAGATATGAATAAATAACTGAAAATGAACAAGAAAAATGTAAATAATTCGAGTACTGATTTGACATATAGTCTATGGCTGACCTGTCTATTACGATAGATTGTCCGCCCCTTTCTCACGCGTCACTATATAATCTTAAGTGTCCATACACATGTTCAGGCAGTGTTTGTGGCATTTAACGTAATGCCAAAGAACAGACGGTTCAAGGGGGATATGATAATGAGTTTCCGTTCCGTTTTTCTAATCGAATGTACCCTGTCCCTCTTTTTATTATATTATTTTTATTTTTATTTTGTTTTTATTCTGTTCGTTTTTTTTCCATCTATATTATTATTTTTATCGATCTACCTTCTTGTCTATCAATAGCTATGTATCTAAAGTCCGCTGCATTATGTGCATATGTGTGACTGTGTCTGCGTCTGTGTGCACGAGTCCATATAAAATAATTACCGCCTACATCTGCATTTTTGTACTAATTTTAGTTATGTCTTTTTTCATCCCCAAACGCATTTGTAACCTATGGATTTAAAAAAAATATTTATTCGAGAGATCTGAACGCAGGAAAAGTGGGTGTCGAGAACTATCATATATGAAATTCCAGGAATTTTATAGAGGTTTATCATTACTGAATACATCAAGTAATAAATCTGTTGATGAAACATCACGCCTTTCAACCAACATTCAAAGAACTTAAACGCTCTTTATATTCGTATATGTCGCGTATGAATTTCTATGTATCAGCAGAATATTTATAAATATATGATTATTCAATTCATTATGGGAATTATTATATGCGCATTATCCATTTTCATCAATACATTTCTGCTGTAGTTAGTGTCAAATGCTGGATTTCAGTTTGTAAGGAAATAAGTAATTGAAAAAACAAAATAAATGTGACATAAAACAAAGTAAATATGCAAGTCAGTTACTATTCACAATTATCCGTTTTTGTTATATTCCCTGCTAACAGGAATATATACTAGACAAATATGGTGGATAAAGTAAGTAATGATTTATTGTAAAAACCTGTACAATCAGAAAAAAAGTAACAGTTATGAACACGATAGTCGTTATTCAATTCAGTAGTGAGTGCTGCTATTTGAAGTTCGGTAGTTCTCGTGTAAGTCTGGGTCGAGAAATTCATTATTTACGTACCTCCCCAGGATGTGGCACAAGGCCGAATTTAATGTGGGGCATTCTGAACCTTTAGTCTCGGCCAAAAATTCCCCGTAACCTCGCATGAACGGGTTCTATTCTGTTTACCTCCCCGGATGAGAATCTGCGCTTCGGCATAACCTCGACCGTGTGCCACTCTGGCCGAAGGCAGAGAGTTTGACAACGGCCAAGATCTGGGTAACAGATCCTAGCAAGTCGGTATTTACCTGCCTCTCTACAAAGAAAGGTGTGGCACAAGGCCAAGTTTAAAGTGGGGCATTCCGAGCCCGTAGGCTCTTCCAAAACTTCCCTTTAACTGCGCATAAACGGGTTCGGGTCTGTATACTTCATCGAAAAAGACCCTGCCCTTTGGCATAGCCTCGTCCGAATTCCTCTCTGTCCGAATAACAGATCCCAGCAAGTCTGTATTTATTGTATTAAAAATACAATTATGGCACAAGGCCGAAAAAGGGGAAGTGTTTGAGACTACTCTTCACTATCTTATACCTTGCTAATTCGATTCAAGACTCTTTAACTCGTTCCATTTTAGGCATTCACCACAAAAACTCGTCCGTCACCAATTAATCCTCCATACACCATAATACCGCATCCGCTCAGTGGGGTCCTACAAAACGCACCCCATGACATAACATTTTGATATTAATAAATATTTCATAGATAAAAAAAAAACAAAAAAATTGACAATGAGAGGAGTGTGGATGAACAAATAAACAAACTAAATACCAACACAAAGCATTCTATCGAGGTAGCTAACCATCTGGGTAGACGGACAATTAAAGGCCCTCGTCAACGTCAACATCTTACCACCGCGGTGAACAACCCGGTATCTATAGACGAGACCAAATTCTTCGATCAGATCCACTAAGCTAGGATTACATACTTGTCACCCATTAAGTCTAGGCGCGTTGAATCCACTACGAACGGCCCCAACCGCCGAAAATCGAGGCCTGCTTCTTCAGGTTGTTGGGCGCATAAATCGCAACGACTGAGAACGAATCACTTTTCACGGCACTATTGGCCATGATCAACCAGCCCCGGCATTAACCTGAACAAGGTCCACTTTCGCATCCAGGGTACGTTTAACCAGCAAAGAAAAGCCTCTGGCATATCGGTCCCCATATGCTGAATACACGACAAAGTCGCTAGACAGCAAGGACGCATCGACTCTACAAACAAAAAAGTGGGTCTCTTCGATCGCAAAAGAAAAGAGGTCACGGAGCAGGCGGGTAGCCTTACCCCGATCCCTCAAGCCCGTCGCATTCAGACTGGCTAACTTGATAGACATCTTTTATGCCTGATAAATAGAAAAGTATTAAAAAAGGCTACTCATATACCGGGCGGAAATCTGCGTCACAATGACCCCGACGGATTGTTCGAGGTTCCCCAATCCTCTATCTGATTCATCCGTCATTCCAGGTTGTATTTTAACAACAGCCCTATATAAGACGGGATGGAGTATGACAGAGACCTTCCCAGCACAAAAGTGTCTCGATTTCATTAAATATGGTGTGCCTAATTCGAACATCCTTATGTTCGGGAAAGCGTCCTAGGCTTCATTTAGATCGGTCCATATACTGAGGCGTGTCCTTTACACAAGTTATTACCCCAGGGGCGGCAGGGAAATTGCGGGGATCCTCTATGGACTTGCCGTCTACTGAGGTACTCCCAAGCAAAGCCCTTTTCTGTTTTGATAGCCCCTTAACCAGGTCTTTCTTTTCAACTCTACAAATAGCCACCGTGCCAGGGAAATATTTCTTCTTCTTCAAATTTTTCTGCTTTGCCGGGTGTGGTGGAGAAGAAATGAACGTATGAGAGGGTTTGGAAACTGAACTAAAAGAGGAAGTGGTAGGAGAGGGGAATTTAGCATGGGCAGTGGAGGTAGGAGGGCTCCTTACTGTTGGAACGTGGATATCTTCTCTAGGGCATTTAAGGAAGGAATTTGACCTTGTTCTGTTCATGTGTCTGTCCGCCCTTCTTCTTTTGCAGTGTCCTTGTTGGGGGGGGGAATCATCCTCTTCATCCACCCTACTCCTTTTTAAGGATGAGGCACAAGATGGAGGGACTTCAAAATAAAGTTCGCCTTATATTTGTTTAACCAATGAATTAAGCAAAAAAAAAAAAAAATCAATCAAGAACGTGGAAAAATTCCCCGTAACCCCGCATAAACGTGTTCGAGTCTGTCTACCTCCTCGGACAAGACCCTGCCCTTTGGCATAGACTCGTCCGGGTTCCTATCTGCCCGAAAGCAGAAAGTTTGACAGCAGATAAGATGTGAACAAGTCTCCAGTAGTCTGTTGCCTTACGGATACTTATAGGCAGTTACTACCTATAGTGTATTCACTCATGGCGGTCACAGGTTATTCCATTACATCAGTTTATTGACACATGCGCTTCGGATTCATTTGAGACGACTAACTCCCCATTTTGACAGTAAACCATAACACAATTTACAACCGATATCAAAAAAAAAAAAAAAAAGAAAAAAAAAAGTGGGCTAGGTTGAGTATAAATATATCGCTCAGCAGAATTAGACCGTAAATATGGCAAAAATATTCTGGATTCGTTAAATACACAGGAAGAAGTAATGTGATAAACTAAAGGTAAAAGTATGCATACGCATAGATTAGAAAAACATGTTTGATACGTCACAATCAACAGTTTGAACTGCTTAGTAAGCTTCATTTATTTAGGATAGATATTAGAATAATCCAGAATCTATAATTGCAGCAAACCACCTGCCTCCGGAGAGAAAATAAATTCAGTAAATAAAGAAAAATAGAAAGGGTCGTAAGACAAGACTGTCATTTCCTACTGGACGTTCAACTATAAAATGAAGCGGTTCTGAGATAACTAGGTTCTACCATTTATTATAGGCGAGCACAATCTTAACAAGCTACGATAGGCAAATGGCAAGGTGCTCCTGGCAGAGGCAGAATGAAAACAACTGTAACCCTTACAGAAGCTAATAAAAGAAAGGTAGATAGAAAGTGCAATACTGAAGTTCATAGATGCATTGAAATAGACTAAAAAGATAAGTAAAGTACTAGAAAACAGGAAAATCTCGTTAGAAGCAAGGAAATGTGTACTGAAATGTTATGCAATATCAGTCTTCCCATTTGGCGGTGAATGATGGATATTCTTCTCATAGATGATAAAGAAATTTGGAGGAACAGAAATGTATTTATATAAAAGGATGCTGACAAAATCCCGGATCAATTATTTGCGCAACCACGTGAGTTTTAGGGAATATGGAAACAAATATGGCACTTAATATGAGGAAGAGACAGTTAAAATTTCGAGGACACTCTTTGTGAAAAAACGTCTTGGAATATTTGATACTCACAGGACATACTGTACGTAAGAGGAACAGAGAAAACAACCCAAAATATGCCTAGCGAGTTTGACGTAAGAAAAATGTTTAAGATATAGCAAAAAGAGAAAATTTATTAAGAGCAACGATTTACATGAAGTTATAGTTACACACACACACACACAAAATAAAAACAACGTAAATCACAGAAAATCTCGTTCAAAATATTTCCTCCCTAACAACCTGAAATTTCCCACCACCCCGGTTAAGAACGGCTGTTCAATTGTTCTAGAAAATACTTAATTCATATTGCCATTATCTATCAGACCAAAATGGATTATTGCCTGCTATATCTCGGATGCTGCTGCACATTCTTCACTCTCCAGTATAGAAAAAAAGCCCTTATCCAGCCATGTGCGTGAAGAATTAGTCCTCAATCTACAATCACACAAATGAACGTAGTAAGCCACTCACTATCTTATCTTTTTCACTATGCCGGTTTACAGATGAATTACACTCCTTAAATTCATGTTGACGGTATCAAATCACCACCATCCCCTTTGTGTGCATTTTAAAAGAAGTAGATTCTACTCAAACACATTTTCTTGTTACTTTGTGAATCATACACTTGAGGAGATGATTTCCTGAACACTACTAGTTTGATCTCTTCAAATTCACATTTTTTTTTATTTAATAAAACATTATAAGTTGAATGCTTGACTTCTATTATTGACACAATATCATTATTTATTTAATATCCTTATTTAGTCAATTGTTTGTAAATTTTAGTTTTGCTGTGTTCTTTTCAAACGAAGTTGAATTTAAAATCTTACATAGTGATTTTCCACCTTGCAACAATGGCATATTTTGATAGATTATCTATTATATTTTAACTCAAATAAAATGTACGCTATTTGGGAAGATATGATATTAACAAAAGTTATCAGTCAAATTTTTTACAATTCTATGTTTAATCTCTATCAAGCTGCACATGCCATTGTCAACTTTAGAATGCTATATATTTCCCAGTTGTTACTATTAATAAAGAATATAAATATAATAATACACAGCTATTCATCTGAGTATAACGCTGTGTGTACGTTGACATGCAAATATAAATAAATATATCAATTTACAACTGTGTTTCACTCCCAAAAATTATGCAGTTTTTCTGACAAGGAAAAGTGGTAAGATTTTTATTTCCATTGTCGGGAAAGTAAAACACAGATTTAATCTATGTTACGGGGCTGGCGGGTAAGATATGTCTAATCTGCCCATGGCAATGGTAAAGGTAATTTTCAAGTTGGACAAGTTACCTCCTGCAGAATTCTAAAGAGATAAAAATAAAAATTAATTAAGCACGCACTGTCCGAGAAAAAAGCAAAAGTGCCCGCTGAGCACCATGAAGGAAAGGTTAAGCCTTTGTCTATATGCAGAAATCATTGAGAGGAGCATCTGTTTATCGTCAGGGCCGGCTATGATAGCGAAACTATTTTATCGGATCAGTAATTTGCACCAAGAAAGCAAATACGTCCAAATGGCCACCAACTTGATGCTGGTGAAAATCTGATTGACGAATTCTAGGTGATTCGGTTAATATAAAGAGTCTGGGGTGTGAGGTCTCCTCGAAGAGAAGAAAGAAGAGGAAGAGAAAAAAACAGGAAG
Organism: Acanthosepion pharaonis; assembly: GCA_903632075.3. NCBI lineage: Eukaryota > Metazoa > Mollusca > Cephalopoda > Sepiida > Sepiidae > Acanthosepion > Acanthosepion pharaonis. The sequence goes on along the minus strand of CAHIKZ030001494.1, from coordinate 315,088 downwards.
ATAATTTTTTTTCTTTCTTTGAGCAAGATTTTTTAAACCGAGGCTAGCCTGGCCACACCCACGCTGCTTAGCGCCCATTGGCTGAATGGTGGCCTGAGCGTTAGGTGGAGGTAATCATGTGAAGAAGGAGGGGAGGCCTGCTGCGCCCCCTGAAGGGATAGTGTGAGATGCCTCTGTGAGAGAGAGGGGAAACCGGTTGACAAAAATGGAAAATAATAAAACTTTCCTGACCGAAAACAAAGAAGTAGATTGTGGGTTTGGAATTATCAAGGAACCTCAAACACCGACAAGCCCACCCCGGTTTTCGTCGGCGTCCATTAGTCGGAGCGAGTGAAAATCAGTTAAGTTCCAGTTGAGTTGAGTTGAGTTCTTGTTGAGAGGCAGTTGAGTTAAGTTCGCAGTTCGCAGCTGAGTTGGATTGAGTTGGTCCCGCCTCGCAGATATCTGACTTGAAAGATTCCAAGCAAATCACGACTCATCTTCTAACCAAGAACAATTTATTTTTGAAGAACGACTTAGACTCACACCACCAAAACAAGTTTTACGAATATCGCCTGAAGATACATCTAGAACCAGTTTCTCAAAGAACAAACAACTTAAGATGTTAAGACTCGCCTAACAAACACAAAGTTTAACGAATCCATATAGCGGGTTGGGAAGAAGATGCGGTCCTGTATTCAGCAACCAGATATAAAGTATTGTTATCGTTTTTTTAACACATTTGAACTTTTCGAGTTATTGTTTTATTTTCTTTTACATATACTTGTACGATATCATCCTTGTTCGAACTCGACTTGCATTACGACCCGGTGACTGATGGATTTCGTCTACCTAAAATCAAATCACAACGCGGGTAGGTTAGACTAGAAATCAAAGCAGTTACTTCGGTAACCAGATGTTGGAGGCGAGCTGGGAACGACAAGGCTGATACCGAATCTAACCAGATTCCCATCCGAATCATCAAAAGGTTAGAACGTCTCATTTGGTGCCGCGACCAATACCAAGTCACATTGGTCGTCGCAGGACAGGATAGGACGGCGACGGCGCGCAGACAGACGGGGTGACGTCACAATTGACGGACGTGACAAGGACAGCACGACGACGACGGGCGCGGCCAGGCAGACGTCACATTTGGCGCAGCGACACCGGGGGATTTTCATACTATAACATTCCATTCCTGAGAAGCCTGACCATTAGTCATCATAATTTCTTTTAAAATCGATAACTATTCTTGATTTTTTATAAATAAATTAAGAAAAATATGACTTGCAATGAAAATGAAAACATATTTGTGTTAGAAAGATATAACAGATATTATTCGACAATATTTAATAAATATAAAAAATGATTGCATAAAAGTAATAACGATATTTCCTACATTAAAATGTACACAGGAGTACTTCCAAGTACATAGAATATTCCACTAAACGAATCTGACGTGACACTTGAAACCTATTCCAATATAAACAGACATGAAGCATTTAAGACAGTAACAGAGACGATTTTATAGTTATCAGTTAGAAGGTAATAAGTTTTAAAAAATACTTAATGTACAAGGCTTACGCATTGTCAAGAACGTTATTTTAACCTAATAAAATTATGTAATTTCCCAACAATATATAAAGTGTTTATTGTGTGATGAAACAGCAAAAGTATTAACGAAAAACAATCGTTTTATATTCTAATAATTTATGTGATCGATAAAAACATCTCATATAAATATGATTTGCTTTTATTATTCACTAGACTTTTGAGAACATTGAGTATTTCTACATATTTGTTTCATCTTTGATAACACTAATAGGCTTGTTGCATATATCTGAGAAATTTACAGTTTCTAATCTCTATGTATATCCTATCCCGTTGTCGTGACATTTAATAACTGATATAGATCTTTTGGGTACAAGTGATATGCTAGGCCTGTATTCGATTTAGTGTCATTTCTTACGAAACGAATTAGTACGTGGTAGTTGGATAAAATAACATACTCGCCATAACCGAAATGTTAAAATCAGGTTAAAGTTACAAGCACAAAGACGCAGTAAAGATTAGATAAAAAAAAAAAAGATCCATCAGTTTTATATATTATCTCGAATGAAAACGAAGTTGGGTTAAATTCAGCGGTCAAAAATTATGTGGTATATTTTCCTAGAAATTATTCCGATTATATTCTATATGGTGCATTCATATTAGCGTCAGAGGTACGTATTTTGTTATTGTTATGTTATATATTATCAGCGTATCTTCGTAAATTAGGTAAAGTACCAGTTTGGTCATGAAGATAATCTTTCGAATGTAACCAAATGCATTCACGTAGATGTAAATCAAGGAAGCAGTAGACAACATTTCGCAAAATAAAAATGGCGTTAACACACAAATGAGATCCAGAAAGTTGATCACAGCTTTCTGAATTTAAGACAAGCAACAGCGTAATTATATTGGACAAAACCCAGAGGTGCCCTAACTTATTGGATATAAAGTAATCCCAGCATGCGTCTGTATGCGTTGTCGATAAATTTTATGGAGAGTATGTTCTTGCAGTCATTACAAATATGAGATTTGTGTCCCGTTTGACGCAAATGGGTGGTTGCTTGTCGAACCCTCCCCTGGTTAAGGTATACTCACTTTATTTACCTAGTTAATGTAAATGTTGTTACTGGCATTCTCTTTTGTTACGATCCATGTTATTCTCAAAAGCACTAGTTTGTTTTTGTCACCGTTGTTTTTTTTCTTCTCTCTCGACTGGGTTAGTCGTTGATTTTCCACTCCGTCATTTGTTTGAAGATTAATTTCATGCCCAAACTGGTACTTTACTTAATTTACGCAGATACGCTGAGAATATATAACATAACAATAACAAAATACGTAACTCTGACGCTAATATGAATTCTTCACTCTCCGTTAGTGTGTACGTTCTTGAGTCGACAGATATAGAAAACTAAACTAAAATTAGCGGACAACGAAGGAAAATATATACATGATTAAACGAAGGACACTGGAAACTAGAAACTATTCACACAGAATATCCATTAAAATAGTAAATACGCGAAAAACAATATGTTTTGAAAAATATATGGCTACTTAAACCCGAATCAAATCAAAAATATCATGGAAAATAAGGAACCAAACCATCACCCTACAACAATACAGAAAAAAAAAACTGTAAACTCTGGCTGGAGGAGAAAATAGCAATAATTACCTTCAACACGTACAACAATTAAAAGATAAGAACTCATCTATATGTTTAGTATATGTTTGGCTTCAAATTTTTGGCCTCCAATATCTCGACAATTTAATGGAAATTGATTTCAATATATATTTTCAAGCTATAACGTAAATCAGTGAAAAGGATTAATTTTTAATATAAAAAAATGTAACAAAATCTCTAAAATATTGAAGAAAACGGGTAGGAAAATTGTTTTAGAATATAAAGTTTTCTAGTAGATCTAATTTCAACAATCAATAGTTTTATGATATCATGTAACTTTATATATCTTAAGTCGTGTGCTTATGTTATCATGTTTCAATGTTGATTTCATTATGGATAAATTGATCTCATTGAAGGAGAAGGTGATATTAACCATCATTTATTGATTTCCTTGATAATATTTCGACTTATTTAATTACGGCAACAATCTAATTGTATGAGCCAAGTGACTCCAGGATTTAGGTGAATATAGCCATCAGCAACTTATGAATCATTACTCTAAATAATATTTGATTCGTTATTATCACTTCTAGTCTTTGTTCTGCCATCCATTTATACAATGTCATTTGCTTGTCCCTTTGGTCGTCCTGATTTTAATATGTCTTGTTAAATTCTACAAACACTTTTTCTTCATTATCTTCCCTCAAATTATCATTTGTCACTTTTCTATACTAATATGTGTCCTTTTCTTCACATTCCTTTTAAAGTACTTAATGGTTCATATGCTCCTGTCATATTATTCTCCGCAGCTTTCTGTAGAAAAATATGTTGTCTGTTCTTCAACCTGGGGTAATCGTCCGTATTCATTGAGCTATAGTTTAAATAAGATTTTTCTAATTAACTTAATTTTTTTTCAAATCCTAGTATGTAGAGAAATAAATTCAAATTCAATATTCTGAAATCAGAAGAAAACTCAAACAAAAACAAAATATCAAAACATTAATCTATAACCATTCAAATAAAACTTTCTAATTCTCTTCTATAATTATTCTGATTTACTATATTCAGCAATTCAAATTCATATTTCTAAAATATTTCTATGAGAGCAAAACAAGTGGTCAGCAAAATTCAGAATGATTATTGAAGCGATTCACATAAAACTGAAATTTCATTATTTTTTGTTTCTAACGAAAATTGCCAGTTTCTTAATACTCCGTTTAGTTTCGGGAAAGCATTTGTCGCTATTCGAATCAGCCTGCTGGAATCTGTTTCGCATTTCCCGTACTATGGTAAGACATTTCATATTAAATTTGTTTTCATCCTTTATTTTAACCCTGCTAATTTGTTGCTTTCAAATATATATTATGTAATCTAATTAATGGTTTCCGTTTGTTTCTCAGTTTTCTTTTGCCCTGTTCTAAAATTGTGTGTGTGTGTGATATCAAAAGAATGTCATATGCGTATCTTGTGTTGTGCGCACCAATCATAAATCTTTATAGAGCATTTACTTCATTGCTTTGTTTTAAGGTTGAAATAAATCTGTTGAGAAGACGAAATATTATGTTACGTGCTTTTCTACTTTATGTTAATTGCTCAGTTCATTTTCCATCCATATGAAGGAGATTTTTATCCCATTAAATATTCTAGTAAATATTGATGCTATACAAAATTAATTCTTTAGATAGTATTCTCTTCCGTGACTGACCAGAGAAATCAACAATGCATATGACAAACCAAAATAATTTCAGCTAAATTCATAGTAAATGTGATACATGCTTGGTCTCCGGAATTACTTATCAACAGTAGGTTACCTGCATGCATACCTATAGATCCGTACCTACATACGAGCTCACACAATATGCCAATGAAACCGAGGTCGAGAAATGCAGTTTGAACAGAATCGGATGGGAAAAACAAAGACGGACGTATCGACGTCAGTAACTTTTAGAAGACGCGCGTTTTGTGATAGTTACAACACGCCAGCATATCGGGGATCGATATAGTGGAACCGATAAGTTCTTATCAGATTCAGATCATATGATTATTCTGATGTCAGTTAGTCGTTTACTCCTGCATAACTGATTCTCAGGGGGAAACTCGTCAACACAAACTTGTTGAGATGAAATTGGTTTAATTCTGTTCTTGCTTCAATTTTTCGTTGCAGAGTGCAATTGACTAGAGGTGTGCATAAATTAACATTAATATTCAGAATACATAACGTACATTATAAATGGTTCTTTATCAGACACAGGTTAAAGCATGTGAGCTGTAACCAAACATGTTGAATGATCTGTGTATATTTCTGAGATGAGATATGTACAATTTACATAGTTAGGACTATCGTCCTCATATTTATCACAACGTGTCGGCTGTAGTACGCTCTTGACATCTTCTGGTGGTTGGAATATGGAATTGAACCGTTTATTTCGCTCGCTGGGGTAGACTGCTCTAATTTCACGTGACATGTAAAATTTATGTCAGTTATCAGCTATCTCCTGTTAATTCTCCATGTTCTCCAACACCTTAACCAGGTATTGATCTCACACTCCTTGGGCACTATCACTTGATCTAACTAACACTTTTATCCAATGTGCTATCTCCACTTGATATTAATTTCTAAGACTTGTAAACCTAATGTCTTCAGCAAGCATTATTACAAGAGCTCATATTGCAATTTTTGTTGTTTCGTTGAAATAGACAAAGAATATCATTGCAAAATTAGTAAACTTCAGGAATCAGCATATATGCTAGGTCACAAAAATCTCCTGAGCCGACCAAGCATAGAAATGAATACAACATGGGAACCAGTAATAAGAAGTGCCACAGAAAAGCAATAATAAGAACGAACATATATATATATATATATATATATATATATATATATATATATATATATATATATATATATATATATCCAAAATAACCATATGGAATAAATTCCAATAACCCAAAAATACTATTCTTAAAAGAGTGCTCAATGCAGAGTAGAGCAAATATAATTTCTTCGAAAATTGTAACTGAGAATATACTTTTTATCATCTACGATACATTTTAAATGATTCGAAATCTACGTGGACGAAAAATGTCTTTACAAAGAAAGTCAAACTATCTTCGGTAAACTCTGAATACTATATAAATAACAACAAATGATTTTTCGATTTTGAATTAAGGATTAATACAGAAGAAAAAGATCTGTTGTCGAAAAAGCGAACAGGCGAGAATACAGAAATACTGGGACATATGTAAAGAGACAATCAGAAGAACAATAGCAATAAATATATAATAAACAAAACGAAAGTAATTGGTGATTGGAAATAGGAATCAGGAAGCGTGTCAAGCACGATAGACTTGATCAAACATTTGCATTACGATTTCAAAGGTATATTCCGTTTGAAGATTTACTGGAAATCAATTGCTGCTGGAATTTCTTCCTATTACTATTGTCCACAAATGTAGATTCAAGAATATCATTTCATATTCTCCTTTTTCTTCTTATCTCCTTTGCTCGAAAAGTAGAACGAATTGTAATCTTCGTAATATATATATATATATATATATATATATATATATATAAAGTATAATGAAAAAAAATAAAATAAAAAAATAAAATTAAATAAAAACAAGAGCAAAATAATTTCACCCAAATAAATAAATAAACAAATAAAGGACTTCCGGTAAAATAACCGCCAAAAAAACTACCCACAATGCACCACTGACCCGTATATATATATAAATAGCCGAGAAAATAACAGCACACGTGGATTGACCATTGCATATAGCATGAAACAGACTGTCGCCTCTAAGTGTTGACATATGTTCACTTTTATATTTACACACGCTCTGTCTCTGATATTGAGCACTTTATCTCATAAATGTAGCACATCTTAAGATTATATTTCTTTATATATATATATATATATATATATATATGTGTGTGTGGTGTGTGTGGGTGTGGGGGGGTGTGATGGTGAAATATATTGTTTCTACTTTTATATTCCTTTATAACGTCGTTATGCAGCACTCGCTGAGATCATGATCCAGCACTTTTTTTTTCTGCAGGATACCACATAACGAGTTAATTAAAATCCGTCCAGATTGATGAATAATTTAATTACGCAGTGACTGGAGTATTGCCATTCTTCCCAGCGCAATTCACCAAATATTTCTATTTAGTTTAGCATGAGGTAATTAAAATGGTCGGCGAAGTAAATAGAATAGAAGAGTATTACACGGCTAGTGAGTGCGTGTGTCGAATGACTGTTAATACCTAACATCCCCCCCCAATGAGAGATACATGTGGGACAAGGCCGAAGCAAAAATATTCCCTTAGAAACCGCATAAACTGATTCTCTCCCCACCCCCGTCCGGACGAAACTGTCCTTCGGCAAAGCCTCGTCCGGGTTTCTCTCTGCCCAACATTAGAGAGTTCGATAGCAGTTGCGAACAGTTACAGCTCGGTAGAACAATCAAAAACCTCGAACAGGTTTCTCTTTGCTCAAGACATAGAGTTCGACAGTAATGATCAATCTATTAGACTGTTAATATTTAACAGCCGCCTCCACGAGGGATGTATGTGGCAAGGGCCGAGTTTACCGTGGGTTCTCCGTGTCCGTAGCCTCGGCCGAAAATATTCACTTAGAACCCATATAAACGGGTTTAGGGCTTGTCTACCTCCCCGGACGAAACTTTGCCCTCCGGCAAAGCCTCGCTCGGGTTCTTCTCTGCTCAAGGCAGATAGTTCGACAGCACTGAACAATCTATTAGCCTGTTCTCCCAAGGCCTTCTCCACTACTAGTCTTATAGTAAGCGGAAGAGTTCAAAATAGACTGCTTAGATGGAGGATACAACACTCTCGATTTTTTTTATAATCACAATACTTTTTATCCAACCAAATATACCGTTTTTCACAAAAAAGTCAAACTTTGAAAAATATATATACCGGAATTAATTTCACAATATTTTTTAAGTTTTACCGAAGATACACAAACATTTAATGTGTTAATAACAGTCCCTTTTTAAGGTCTCCATTCATTTTTCCTAAATAATGAAAAATTTTGATCAGTTTAATGGTAAATTATAATGTCAATAATTTCCAATAATGCAATGCGTAACGTGCTTTTCTGGTAATTCAAATTTCATAAGTGAGGAGATGTTTGTTTTTTTTACTCATTTTTTTCCCTTTTTTGTAGACATGGTATGGATTGTAAGATATTCAATATCTTTTTCTTTTCGGGTTAATTTCTAAAGGTTCCCTATATTTCCTTTTTCTTTTGGGCCTTCTGAGCTTTGGCACTGTTTGCGGTATTGGAACATCAAATGTGTCACAGACGACGTCAATAGTGTCATCTTTTATGGGATCCCTGTCGACACCGCATTCATACCGTTTACTAATTTGATTTACATGACGTTTGTGTATAAATTTCGGTCCATGAACAATCTAAATCATGTTAACAATATGTCTGTCTATTGTTCTTATCTCCCAGTGAGCTTTAGATACACGAGAAAAAACTTTTTCAACCATCTTCAAGCGCTTCTTAAGCATTTTATTCCCATTTCCTAAATTCATTTCGCTCAGAAGGAATTTGTCAAATGCTAATTTTATTTTCTTTGAAAACATGACATTCGTGGGAGTATCTCTCGCCTTCCTCAGTGCTCTCTTGAAAGTGTCCACAAAACGTTCTGACTGTCTATTACTTCTTGGGTGATATGGCACCGTGGTAATACATTCGATCAGGAATAACTGACACAAATCTTTAAATTCACCGTATGTGAACTGTGTGGCATTGTCTGTTACGATGCCGTCAACAACTCTGAAAATAGAAAATAGCTCTTGCAAAAACGTTACTGTCATCTCCGTGGTCATCTTCTTACATTTCAATATTTCTGGCCACTTGGAATAACTGTCAACTAATACAAGGTAATAAAAACCATCAAGTGGGCCAGCAAAATCAATGTGTATCCGCGACCACGGACGGCCGGTTTGAGGCCAGAGATTTTAGCAGCCAAATCTCACCCTTTGCACCATCTTACAGTGATTTCAATATCCTTGTCCACGTCGTTCCAGTAGACGTAACTCCCCATCAGACTCTTCATTCTTGAAGTTCCTGGATGGCCAACATGGAATTCCTTTAATGTTCTTTTCTGTAGTGTAGATGGGATCACTACTCTGTCTCCATACATTAGTATGTAGTTACAGAGTGAGGAAACTTCTAAGATATTTTGGTCCTTTTTATTTCTTATGGCAGCAATGATTGTGTCTTCTAGGGGTCCGGTATACTTAGGTATCAATCTAGACAACCCGTCTGTATGACAGGTTTTAGTGGATGAGAGAAACTGTATTTATAGTTGAGGAGGATGGTTCAAAATTTTTGCCGTCTATTAGCAGCATGTTTTGGAAGACCCATTTTTGATCAAAAGACAGTAAGGTGTAGACGATGGTCTGTCTGCAACAAAAGTAACTTCCATGAATAAATATATGAAATGTAGTTCCCGCAAAAATGCTTCCTTTTCTATTTGCGAGAAACCACCTTTCAGCTGGTTATAGCGTCCTAGATGCATGGTCGATTGGCAAAACCGATCCATCCTTTAACTTGTGCAAAATGCACGCCCATATGCTTTAGGAGATAGCATCACTGGCTATAATGACGTCAAGGTTTGGATCGTAATGAGTCGGGAACAGATCTGTTGTAAGAACCTCATTTATTTTCTCAAATGCTTCCTGGCATTCGGTTGTCCATTCCCACTCTTTATCTTTTCTCAATAATTCACTAAGTGGAACTATCAAACTGTGCCTTCTTGGGACAAAAAATTTGTAATAATTGGCATGACTTAAAAAGAAAAAATTAAAAACCCGACATATTTTCTGGTGCTAGCCTATTTTTATTGATGTTGACCTATCTTCCGTCTTTGTCAAATATTTGCCCCAAGTAATTAATCTCCTGTAAAAAACAAAACAAAAAAAAAACAACAAAAACTCACACTTCCTGTCTTTTAATTTGCATCCGTAATCCTGGATTCCCATGAAAACTAGCCAGACGTGCGATTTTTGTTCCTAGATGCTCTCGCTTTTCATTAGAACGACATCGAGATAGGCCACAGCAAAATCCAGATCATTTAAAATTGTGTCCATGATCTATTTAAAATGGAAGGGGTGACTTTAACCCCGAACGGAAGTCTTAAAAATTTGTGTAAATCCTTGTGGGTGTTTATGCAAAGGAGCTTCAAGCATTCCTCGTCTACGGGTATTTGTAGATATGTGTCGCTTAAGTCAATTTTTGAAAAATATTTTCCTCCACTGAGCTTAGCGAATATCTCCTCTCGACTTGGAAGGAGATAATGGTGATCTTTTAGGGCACTGTTCAGTCCCGTTGAGAAGTCATAACATACACGAATTTCTTTGCTCTTTTTTTAATGTGAATTGTGGGAGATGCCCATTCACTATATTCCACAATTGCCAGAAATCACATTTTCTCAAGCCGATTCAACTCTTCGTCAAGTTGTTTTAACGAGGAAAATGGACGTTACATTTTTTTCTTAAAAATCTGGGCTTATGTCTGTCTTTGAATCAAATCTAGCAGATATTTTTGAGCATTTTCCTAGTCCTCTATTGAAAAATTCCGATTTTTTTTAAGTTCACCTTTCAACTTTTCTGCTTCGTCAGTCAAATTTTGGACTTTTTGACATAATGAGTTAATAGGCATATCCCAAATTTGAAACTGTTCTAATCAATCAGTCCCGAACAAATTATGCGAATTCTTTATAATATACGCCTTTAGTTTTAACCTTTTTACCGTTAGTTATGAGTTCGCGCATAAAGTTAATAAAGTCGCCATTTACTTTTCGCTATTCGGTTTGTTCTTAACAAAGTCGGCTTACCTAGTTTGTTTGATGATTAAGAATAGATAATTCTGAACGGGAATCAAGCTGTAGCCTTATATATTTTGTTAAATATATCGACTTCGATATATTTCCTGATATTATGACTTTCTGGTTTATCAGACTTGGTAATTTTTCTAATTTTTTTTTCTCTTGTTCATAATCCAGCAGTCAGAACTTTTGTGTCCCAATTTATAGCAATTATAACATTTTTAAATTTAAAAGGACAATCTCTACACCAATATAATTGACCACACCTGAAACATGGTCTTGATGGCAAAGTAACTTTATTATTTTTGGTTGACCAAATTAAATTTTCTTTGGCGGATTTTTTTTTAATGTAAGCCACGCCACTCTGTTCGATGTTTTTCGAATCCTCTCTGACGCTCACGAAACGATGGCAATCTTCGGCTCCTTCATGAAAGTAACATCGGGCTCGTTTTCAACTTTGTTGGGTACCCTACAACGTATTTCGGAAACTTTCGCTGAAATCAAGCCCTGGGCGAAAATGAGCCATTTAAAATTACTGGCGCTTAACTATGCCAATTTGATATCATCGCAATGTTTATTGACTAAACTCGCGAAAGTCGTATAATCTTCGTCTTTGCGAGTGAGATTATGGAACGGTGTTGTGTTTAGACTGATTTAAAATGATTAAAATGCCTCTTAGGCAAAATATAGTTAGAAAATTACAATATTCTGCTGTGCCTAATTTCCTGGGTAGTAGGTAAAGCTTATTATGGGCTGTATTATATAAGTACTCGTAACGTTTAATGTACGAAGCGAATGGAATTTCCTCTTCAGTCGCAAACGTGAAGGTTACAATAGCACTCCATATAGCATTTTAAGAGAATGCGTTTTCGCTGTCCTCATTTTAGCTTTTGATGGATATATTATACAAGTGTCTTTGCTCATTCTGTGTTTGAAGGAGCATTTCTTCAAATTCCTGTTGTCTAAGCTGAATTTCTAGGTGCAATTCCTCAAGCTCCTTCTGGTATTCTTCTTGTTGAAATTTCTGTTTTTTCTTGATATTTCTGTTCCAACAGTAGTTGTTGTTCCTGTTGGTGTTTTGTTGTTCTCGCTGGAATTTCTCAGTTTTTTCTTGATATCTCCGTTCCAATAGTAGTTGTTGTTCCTGTTGATGTTTCATCAACCCTAACATGGTACTTTTAAATTCATCCATTTTACTGCAGTAGTACGAAAATTAAGAAATGTGAAGGGAGGATGTTTTTATCTTTACCCTCTTAACGAAAATAAGACTGAAATTTTTATATAAGATCAGCGTTTTTTCTGTATATTTTCTTCATACTGTCGGATCTTTTATCCATATATTTGCTTATATATATATATATATATATATATATATATATATATATATATATATATTCAGTTATAGTTGAGAGAGCTATCGTTAACCATGTCACAAATTGCTCAGGATGCCAGTCAAGAGAAACCAAATTTAGTGCTTTCAAGCGAAATTGCTCTGGTTATAGAATCTCTCGAGGTTTTTCATATCTGCAAAGTTTCGTCCCAGAATTTAAAAAAAGGGACTTCTTGGAATGGAATTTTTATTAATCAAACATATTATTATCATTTTAAAAGTTAATTCTAGTTGACTCTCGTATACATAAATGTGTTGCATACCAACCCTTTTATGTATTAAATCATATATTTATTTATTTTCGTCAACCGGCATGTTTGTTCGATGAATCCTTAAGTTAAATTCAAGAAAGATTTACGACCTACACCTCCTAACCCGCGACGTTTATCAAAAACTTCCATTTAAACAAGACAGGATGTCATCTTTGATGGTCATCATCTCTGTTGTAATGACCATATATACACTCTGATGGTAGCTTATGTGAGTCGAAACCTTAGATTGACGTCCAATATAAAAAAGAAATATACAACTATTGAACTGTCTTTGTCTATAATTTCTTTTGAAGCTATAGACACTGTACGACATTTGGAAAGGCCCATGATAAAATAAACATTTTTGTCTGTTATATTTAACAATATAAGTCTGAACAATGATCTGTTGTCCATATATATATATATATATATATATATATATATATATATATATATATATATATATATATATGTGTAATACTTTATATATATATATATATGTGTGTGTGTATGTGTGTGTAGATATATGTATGTCTAGATAGAAATATATGTGTATACACATGCATAGTCGTGTGTGTGTGCGTGCATTAATTTGTGTGCATATATAGACGGATTATTTCCACACAAAAACTGATATATGTAAATAAGATGATCATTTTCTGTCGTTGCTGTTCGTGCATTTTGTATACACATAAAATATTGGTCTATCGAGTGTATCAACTAGTCATCCTAATCTTGTTAGCGTATTCACTTCACGAATGCATTTTTTGTGTGATCTTTATTGTCATTTGTTTTTCTGCATAGACTACCTGTTATCTCGTTATCTTCAAACTGCACCATTAGTAAAAAGACATTTTTGTTGCTGTTTCTCGATATTTATGAGCCATAGGGTTTTTTGTTAAATATCATATCTGTTAAGTTCATTATGAGAATTTACCTCTAGTTGCCAAGAAGGCTTGATGAAAAAGAGGGATGGAATTATAATCAGAAGCAGAGTACTCATTTGTACAAAGACAACTTTACATGTTCTTTGTTGTGACGTTGATGATTTACATTCAGGTAATCATATGTATTACTTGAAACACATCGACATAATTATTAATATATCTACATTCATTGATGAATAAACGTGGTCTTTCAACACGGGGCCTAATTCATACACGCTGACATATGTGTTATATCTCTCTTTCTCTCTCATATACACACAAGTATATTTCCTAAAACGTGACGAGCTTATTCGAATACATTTTCCGTCAGATCAGGCACATTTTTCATGCACGGAGATAAATAAAGCTACATACATTTGTAAATGCATATACATATTTCTGTAAACATCTACGTACATCTCTCTAACTGTATGTCTGTCTGATCTCTCGCTCTCTCTCCGTATACATACATACATAAATATATATATATATATATATATATATATATATATATATATATATATATATATATAATTTATTTATTCGGATTATTGTTCCCCAACATTTTTGGCCATATTTATTACAGCGTTTCGCTCACTGGGGTAGACTTTTCTAGTTCCACGTTCCATGTTTAATGGATGACAGTTATCAGTTATCTCCTGTTAATTTTCCCTCTGAAAGTTCTCCACTGCCTCACACTCTTTGGATTCTGTCACTTGATCTAACCAACGCCTTTATCCACTATGACATGTGTCCTTTAGGACATCTGTGAAATTAATATCTGGGTATTATAAACCTAATGTCTTCTGCAACCATTTTTACTAGTGCTCTTACTGCAATTTTTGCTGTTATCATTTAATGTTTTTACCAGAGCTCATATTGCAACTTTGTTATTATTATCGCTTTTCTCTGGCACTACTTATTACTGGTTCCCATATTGTATTTATTTCTATGCTTGGTCGGCTGAGGAGATTTTTGTGGCCTAGCATATGTGCTGACTCCTTAAGTTTACGAATATTCCAATGGTGTTCCTTGTCTATGATCTCAACATGTTCCCACAGAGGTCGGTGATCTCTCTTCTCTGCCAATATGTGGTCAGCCACGCCTGATTTTTTCTTTTTCCCTCGTGTTACAGCTTTTTGGTGTTCTTGAAGCCTTACCTTGAGAAAGCAGCCTGTCTCTCCTTTATATTTCTTTCCGTAGCTGCACGGCATAGCGTACACACAGTCTTTAGTCATGTTCTCCTCCATGGGGTTGGTCTTAAACTGGAGAGATATCTGCGAAGTGTAGTCAAGCTTTTGAAGGTTGTCCTGATGTTATATAGACCGCAGATCCTTTTTTCTCTAATAACCCATTCACATAATGCAGGCAGACTGTTTTCTGAATGTCGTTGTACTCCTCCTCATGTACCCCCCTATCACCAGTTTTGGGGGACTGCTTTCATGGTAGTTGTTACGTTGTAGGGTACTACTTATAGTGACCAATTCTTTATCTAATGTCTCTCGGTCGCCACGTATGTTTTTTGCTCGGTGTTGTAAGCAGCGGACGATCCCTTTCTTTACGCTGTATGGATGGTGGTAGTTGAAATTAAGGTACTGTCCGATGAATGTCGGTTTACGTTATACGGATGTCTTAAACCCATACTCTGTTAAAGATATTAGAACATCCATTAAACGGGAGTGTGTTGTTACTCTCTTTCTACATTGTGAACTGTATCAAAGGTCTTATTGAGTTCACATTGTCCAGTAGAAACCTGAATATCTTCCTTGTGTGGCGAGAGCATGAAGGTGTCATCTACGTGTGATCCCATTCCGAAGTGTGTTGTTTGTGTAGAGAAAGTCAACATCTCCATCAGATTATCTTTTGGAATACTGGTCCGTTCTTCTAGGGATGAATCAGAGGCCAATCTGTCTCTGACTACTGAGAGTGCCTCCTCCGTGGGTACCTTGGTGAACAAACTCACCATGTCCAAGCTCACCATCTGGTTGGATAGGATGGGACCATCTTTGATTATTTCCACGAAGTGGGCGGAATTTCGGGCATATGAAGGAGACTTTTCGATCAATGGCTCAATTATATCTACAAGGAAGCAACTCAGAGGATGGCCACAAAAATCTCCTCAGCCGACCAAGCATAGAACTAAATACAATATTGGAACCAGTAATAAGGAGTGCCAGAGAAAACTTATAATAAGAATAAATTTGCAATATGAGCTCTGGTAAAAACATTAAATTATAACAGCAGAAATTGCGATATGAGCACTAGTAAAAATGGTTACTGAAGACATCAGGTTAATAATATCCAGAAATTCATACACAGATGTCCTCAAGCACAGTGGATAAAGGAGTTGGTTAGATCCAGAACCCAAAGAGTGTGAGTTCAATATCCGGTTAAGGCAGTGGAGAACTTTCAGAGGAAATACTCACAGGAGATAACTGATAACTGATGTCCACTAAACATGGCGCGTGGAACTAGAACATTCTACCCCAGTCTACCCCAGTTTGACATTCCAACAAACGTTGTGATAAATATGGCGACAAAGATAGGGACAAGAGTACGAATAATGTAAATAATGTACATAATACTTCATCTCAGAAATATAGAGACACACGAATATATATATATATATATATATATATATATATATATATATATATATATATGCGATAGGTAAATTGTTATATGTTTGTTAATTTCGTGTATACACCCTATCTCGTTTTGTTTTGTCGACTGCAAAGTACAGTAGCCTCAGTTGGGCACCGTCTGTGGGAAAAAAGAGTACCATGACTCAATTTACCGCTCCAGAATTTTGGAAATGGTATGTAGCACTGCTTGGCATTCTCGCCGGAATCGCCAATAAGAACATCTCGGAGTGTTTGGGTGTTACTCTGTGGACAGTGTAGAGATTTCGGAAAGAAATGGATGAGTCTAATGGTGATTACGAATGTCTTTAGAGGGATCACTATTGAAGGCGAAGTTATGACTCCATTCATCTTTCCAAATGACGTCAGACTTAACATGGAGGCGTACATCAATTGCCTTGAGGAGGTAGTGCTGCGACGGGTTACAAGTGCACATGTTGGAAACCTTATATCTGGCAACAGAACACTGCTCTATGACACACATGGAGTAGAACCTATTCATGGCTATCAGACAATTTCTTCTACCATATTAACCTTTATACGCTCTTCTATATGTACAGCTGCATATATCAATAAGCTCTCTCCGTTCCGCGTACCATATCGGCCCCTATAATTTCAATAGTTCTGGCCAAATATACATTAGTTGGGTACAAAAAAAAGAACACACGTCTGAGATAGGTGACCTGGATAGCATTATTAAATACTAATAGATAGATATCATATAATAGAATAATAATTACATAGCCTTGTATATTAGCTGTCCTAAACCAAACGGGATAGGCATTAAAACTGAGTTGAAAAGAAAAGAATTCAAAATGGAATTTAAAGAACAACAACCTATGTTTTTTTTTAATGTTCTTATGTTCGTCAAAATATCCATACATTCAAATCTGTTTTCCTATTCTAATAAGAGTCAAGGTTTCATTGTTCTGGTTAGCAATAGGAGAAATATATATATACAAGCTAGGATACTAGACAATGCCGGTATGTTATAAAGAAAAAGAAGGTATGTTGGTATACTTATGAAAAATGAGAATTAATAAATTTAGTTAGAATATGAAAAATGCAAATACGAAAAATTATTGCGCCGTTATGCCTGAATTTCATTTCCATTCTAAAGTAATTCGTCTGCTACACGCAATGACAGAAAAAATAATTTGTGGAGAATTCATGTCGGCGTACTTGTGACTCAGGCGTTCTTATTGAATGAAGAGATCAAACAATGAAAAACTACACGTGATATACTACATAATGATTTTCCTGGTTTTGACTTCACTGTGTAAACCCCTGATAAATTTCCTTTTTAATTTTCTCGAACTTCACGTCTAATTTCTTTGGAGGTTTTAGATTTATCATTGTCTAATCATTCATTTTTTCCTCCTTCTTCATCTTCGTCTTTCTGGTCTCTTCTCTGTGAAGAAACAACTGTAAAGAATTTCATCTTTAGATAACCAGGCTTCCCGTTGAATTCTTTAGCTAATTCGTACCAATTATGTAAACAGACAGTAACATTTCTTTTTAATACTGCAATTTATTTCTTACTAATATAATTAATATAAAAGTTATTTTAAGCTGTGACCCATGCATCGTTTTTTTTTTCCTCATGGAAAACATATCTTCATCCACAGCATCCCTCTACCAGTTTGGCCATTGAATCTGACTGACAAGACAAAATCAGAAATAATTTTTTAAGAATGTAGGATTTTCTCATCTGAATTTGTATCTCCTAGCTTCAGTTTCGTAACCAACACTTAAAAAAAGACATTTTTTTGAAACGATCTTTTATCCGATATTATTTCTTATGAACCTTATTTTTAGTGGGTGCATGTGCCTGAATTGTTACCCTTGATGTTTTATTTTATTAAGCAGTGCAATTAAATTTCGTAAGTAGCGGCGTAAAATGAGAAGTCTTACGAAAGAGAACTTTGGTATCCGAACATGCAATTTTTGTTTTTTATATGTCTCCAAGTTTCTTCACCTTTTAGGGTATTTTCTCATAATTCTTTCAGTTTTATTTATAAGTCTACTTTCAACATTGGATACGTTTTATCGCAATGTTTGTTATGGTTACCCCTAGCGAAAATAATTCGTTCCAGTCCTCTTAAAATTGTCTCCCTGCATTGGTTAAATAAATTCTTGAGTTAAGTATCCGTGTCTGTTTTCTTACATTCACTAAAATCATCCGCTGATTGCATCTAAGATTATTTTTGCAATATAAATGTTATTTATCATTTGATTTTCTTTATAATTTCT
The DNA here is from genome assembly GCA_903632075.3 of Acanthosepion pharaonis. Classification (NCBI taxonomy): domain Eukaryota; kingdom Metazoa; phylum Mollusca; class Cephalopoda; order Sepiida; family Sepiidae; genus Acanthosepion; species Acanthosepion pharaonis. The sequence continues at coordinate 296,612 of CAHIKZ030001494.1, read as the reverse complement.
CCTTTCTTAATATCCCATGGCGTTTTCCCTATCATATTGTATCAAAAATGCTTGTTTAATCTATAAAATGTAGGTTCTGATCCTTATACATTTTTATTGTTGTGATGTGATATATTCGTGGAGTGGTTTTCATCGTGGAAAGTGACATCAGCGAGTTCAGATTTTAGACAAATAATTTGCATTCATTTTCGAACTAATAATATTACCTAAGGCATGCATGCATCACACTTTGGTTTAAATAGCAGAGTATACGTGAATTCCAAAGAAAAAAAAAACGTTAATACCAAATAGGAAACCACTATATCTTCTTAAAAATGCATTGCCCTTCCCAGGTAGCAAAGTTCTCTGTAGAGAGCCATGTTCTCATAAACCGCGAAGAGCCATGATATTTAAGAAAATTCATGGGATTTATATCTCACTATTGTGCCCAAGAGCTAGAAATGTTTGGAACAGTTCTTGGGAAAATCTTATATTACATTTTATCGTAATATACAAGACTATAAATTCTTTCTGAATTTCTGGGATGAAAATATAAGTATTTAATTCATTTACATTCTGACTATTTCCCTGAACTTTGTTGTCATTATTACCACTTTAGGCAGTTGTACGTAAAAGCCTTCTGCAAGTTCTTGTTGAATGGACTTTTTAGTGAAATAGAAAATGAAGTCACTTTCCCGAAAATAAATAATATTAATATACAATGCGGTATCTTGAAAAAAATTGGTTAATTATACTTAGAAAAAAAAAACAAATATTTGACTAATCGCATGTAAACGAAATAGGAAAAGTCAAAGCCGGATTTCCTTGGAGATATCAAGAGAGATAATCGTAGACTGGTTGGTTTTGTAAAAAAAAATCATAATTTCCTGTTAATGTAACAAACGTGTCAATGAGATAAAAGAAACTGATTAATGCGCAAAGTGAACGGACGTGTAATAAATTGGAATCGAGTTCTCAGAACAAATAACTGTGCTTTCGGATTGTTAGGGTTAATCTAAGTCCCGGCTGGGGAAATGTCAATTAACAAGACTCTGGTGGATGTATTAGGTTAGGGAGGGAGCTGGAAGACGACTGATGCTGGTCGACTGGTTGTGAAGGTCGGAAGTTTGCGAGGGTAATGAAACACCTCGAAGACGAAATGAACTTAGGCGCTGCGGCACAAAAGGGAGGTCATTGATCAAAATTCGATTATACATTTAATGATTTATTAAGTCTGTTCTTTGGCTACTGCAAGGTGTTGTTAATGTATTGCCAATACTTCCTTTCACTTTTAATGAGATGTGATGAAATTGAAATAAATGAATAAAGAAAAAGAGGGAAAATTAAGTGAATAATGGAAGAGTGGCAGAATCTGTGATGCGAAAGAAAGGGAATATCGCGAATACATAAAAATTTGATAAGTTAAAAGAAAATAAGCAATTAAAACGAATGAAGAGGAAAGTGTAAGATCCAGAAAAGAAATTATGAGAAATTATTCTCGAAAAATTTTAATTTAAAATGGGATGAGTATATGTGTCAAACGAAATTACTTTCTGAAAAAAGGACATAGATCGTTCACACACACACACACACACACACACACACACACACACACATATATATATATATATATATATATATATATATATATATATATATATATATATATATATATATATATATAAGTTTTAAGCGGAGTTTAGTAATTAGACAATTCAACGCACAGGCACTCTCTCACTCACACGCACACCTTATTCACCGTGTGTCTGTTTGTGTACGAGAGTTCATGCGTATATTCTACATTCCGAATTAACATATGTATATATTCAAGGTATGCTTACAACGCCAAACTGAACTCAATATATAGTTTTCAAAATACTATTATTATGGACTTTTGTTTTATTTTATCATATATCCAAACTTTGTATCTTAGCAGATGAGTTTGGCTTCTTTTGGCCATGAAGTGATTTAATCATTCAATTATAGGTTTCAGTATAATTATTTGTAATATTTTTCTTCCTCATCTTTTTCGTGAGAATTCAAAATTATGCTTTGAAAAGCACATATACGATTTCAGTATTGAGGCGTTCTTGCCAAACAGAACCGAGTATATTTGTAATAACTAAGCGATACGAAATATATCTTAAGCGGCATCAGATCAAACTGTAGATTACATAACGTTTTCAATTCAAGTTACTGTAGTTACCGATACAAAATAAATTGAATAATGCCTGAGGTCACAATTCATGCAAAATTGTGAATATAACCACCAAGATGAAAACGCTGGCTTGAAGGAAACGGCATATGATACTGATACAAATAATTATATGTAGCCGATTAGTTTATCATTAGGAAAAATAATATCTGTTTCTTTAATGCTATACGCATGTTTTCATCAATAATGTTACGAATATCGTACAGGTTTTCATAATATATTTCATAATTATTAGATTATATAGTGGTACACTATGAAAGCTTTCCATATCTATGCACCAAAAGCGAAAGATTTGGAAGGAAAAATAATATTGTTTTACGACGACAGCAGTAATATGATAAACGGAGGCCATTCAACTACATCTATCTATCTACACTGCTAATAGATTACTAAGATGGGGGGCGATTTTATTAAATTATAATTTCAAATTGGAGTATCTTCCATCAAACAAAATTGGGCATGAAAACGGTCTTTCGAAACTAATACCAAAGAAAACGGAGCCATTAGAAGATTCCGGAATTGCAGCTATACAATATGAGGAAGATATTAGAACATCATAATTTAGTACAATTCGAAACCTCCCCGTCACATTACAGGAATTAAGAAACGAAGCAGTGAATGACGAATTTATAAATGAAACGAAAACAAAAATTGCAGTAAAAAAATAAGCTTATATAAGACAGTTTTAGTTATGTGATAATGTTCTGCTATATAATGAAAGGGTAGTAACCCCGAAAACGCTACAAAGGCGAATCCTCAAGTATTTTCACATGAGCCACCGAGGAAAGAACAGGATCAAATCCTTAATGCAAAGTTATGTGTACTGGCCAAACATGGATCAAGATATAAATACGTATGGTGGACAAATGCAAGGGATGTTCCTTAGCAGCCAAGGCACCTCCGATCACTCATAAGCCATGTCCTAAGACAGATTGACCGTGGTCGAGAATCCATGTAGATTCCGCAGGTCCATTAGAGGGTTTCTACTACTTGATTGTAGTACACAATTACAGCAAATGGACAGAAATATTTCGTTGTAGAAAACCTACTTCTGAGAGAACAATAAATTGCCTTCACGAGGTGTTTGCTTGTTTCGGAGTGGTTGATTGTTTAGTCACCCATAATGGGACACAATTTACATCTGCGGATTTTCAAGAATTTTGTGAAACTTTTCAGGTGAAACATATCAAATCTCCGCCATATCACCCATGGTCAAATAGGCAAGCGGAGAGTTTTGTAGCTACATTAAAAAGAGTACTAAGGAAAGTTTATGACGTACCAGCAAAAAAGGCTTTACAACAATTCTTGCAAATGTATAGAATTACACTGAACAGTACTACACCATCGGCATTATCGCCGGCGAAATTAATGTTCGCCCGAAAGATTTCATCGTTATTCGACAAATTACTGCCAAAACATAAAAAGCAATCACCAACGTCGTTTGTACAAAAAAGAACATTTAGCCCAGGGGAGAATTTTTTTTTTTAAATGTTCAAAAACAACACATCCTACTGGGATCCAGGTACAGTAGAGAAACGAATCGAGAACTTGATATTCATAATTCAGGGTCCGAAGTTCTCGCATAAAAAGCACTTTTATGTCAGATCAGAAAGAGGCTGTTAGAGGATTCTAACGGTCTACCTCAAGAAGAAGAGGAAGTAATGGACACAATATTTGACAAATTCAATATACAAAGTCCTCAAGCAATTTCAGATCCGAGGAAATCAAGCAGAAAATGAAAATTTATAGAGCCTTTGATAATTATTCTGAAGAGAAAAAAATATTAAAGACCCCTGCGAGGTAAAAGCTTGAGAGGTGTGGTGTCATGGGTCCTTACTTATAACTACAGAATGAACTCTTCCTAACACTATGTATACTATGCCTCTCAAGAGAGAGGGACGAATCGAGCCGAGCTTCTCGGCTTGACGGTCGAACTCTCTGCCCCGGAGCAGAGAGGAACCCGGACGAAGCTCCTCCGAAAGACAGAGTCTCGTTCGAGGAGGTTGCCCAACCCGATCCCGTTTATACGGGTTCTACGGGCACTTTTTTGGTCGGGCCTACGGGCTCGGGAAACTCACGTTAAACTCGGCCTTGTGCCGCATGCAAACCTCGTGGGGGGCTGGCTAGATACCGAATCGAGTCGAGCCGTAGTAGCTCACTCCAAACCAAACGGGCAGTCTTACTAACACCTTCCATCTCTTGTATTATTATTTCTACTCTTGTATTCGTGTTGTTCTCCATTGGTCTTAACCTGGACCATAACATTGGCGACGAGGATATTGAAGAAACGAATTCTACGCGGAGGATATATATATATATATATATATATATATATATGTATATATATAAACACAAACAAAAACAACAAAAAAAACTTTTTTGCTATCGGTCTTCCATAACAGAGGTGACGGAGATATTGTGAGAAAAAAAAAAACAAGTTCTACGCGAAGATAAAAGATAAAAAAAGCTTTTTGGACACCAACCATAACAGTGGTAACGAAGAGACGAATTTTACCGGTCAGCCAGAAAAGAATCGAATTCTACGCAGGAAATTTTTTCGTACCAAGGTTCCAGAAGGACAGACGACAATGACCTGAAGTCTACACTGAGAAAAAAGAAAAAATCGTTACACAAGTACACAACTCTAGCTACAAAGTTCATATTGCGAAAAGAAAAAGTAAGTGGAAAAAGTTAATTTTTATTCCTCCTCTTCTCTTGACCACAGATAGCCTGTGTTATTATTAAATCATGGTGTAAACATGGAAGACATTAAGGTAACCATATTGGAACTAATGAAAATACAAAAAAAAATGAGGAAATACAGACTAGCCCCGAAGAAAAACAATTAGAAATTCAACAGAAAAACGAAGAAAGGCAACTCGAACTACAAGAATTACTACTACGGGCAGTAACAAATAAATGACAAAATTCTGAAAATGAAGCGGCATTCTCGCAAAATGCTATGTGGATCTCAATCAAAGACTTCACTTATACACCGGACGAAGACAAAACCTTCGCGGCTTACTTCAGAAGATATGAAGATTTATGTGAGTTTGATTGCGGGAATTGGACTGTACGTGTACTACTGAGGAAACTAGGGTCAAGCAAATACACTAAATTCGTAGACTACATCCTATCGAGGAAAACGAAGGATTTGACTTTCAGGGAATCTGTGAAAGTTTTAACGGGATTATTTAGTTCAAACACTTCACTATTCCACATAAGTTGGAAATGTTTAAATTTATCAAAAAAGGATAGCGGACATTATATAACATTCGTTTCCGTAGTAAACAAACACTGCGATGACTTTAAGTTATCTGAACTCAGCCCTGACAATTTTAAAAGTTTGATATTCGTCCAAGGCCTGGTTTCAACTAAAGATGCGGAGATCAAAAGGAGTATTCTAACAAAACTAGAGAGTGAACAAAAACTGACGCTACAAAAGTTGGCTAAGGACTGTCAGAGATGTATAAGCGTAAAAAATGGACTCGAAAGTTATCGAAGAGACTGGCATCGCTCACATACGACAAGTACAATGACAAACACGTTTTTCTCCCTTCTCAAAAACAAACCAAAACAATCATTTTACTACAAAAAGTCAAATGAAACCTCAGAAGATACCACCAACCAGTCCATGCTATCGCTTTGGGACTTTACATTGGTACAAATATTGTCCATACACCGCTATAAGACTTGTTTTTCGTGCAATAAAGTGGGACATAAAAGTTCGCACTGTAGAACCAAGAAAGAAAACCAAAGCCGAGTAAGAGTCACTCGAACTGACCAAGCGGACACGATAAACATATGAAAATTCGGACAAGTTAAACAAAAAATCAGATTACAATTAGATTCCGGATCAGATTTAACCATTATTAACTCACAGACGTGGAAGAAATTAAACAAACCGACCATGTTGAGAACAGATAAAATATCCAGGTCGGTAACAGGAAGAAATACCATATTTAAGGGGGAGATTATCACAAATGTGATGCTCAACGGGATGACCAAGAAATTAAATATGTATGTTCTAAAAAATACGGAAAATTTATTTGGAACTGACTGGATGCAGAAATTTGACCTTTGAGATTTGCCGATAAATACGTTCTGCCAAAACGTGGAAAAGTTATCGACCGAGGCAGAGAAATTGTAGGAGAAATTCAAGGAGAGTTTCCCCGACGTATTTCCAATCGGCCTCGGGAAGTGTAAAAAATGACGGCCTAAATCGAACTAAAAGAAAATATTCAGCCCATTTTCAAGAAGAAAAGAAATGTACCTTTCGCATTATTCGAAAAGATAGACGAAGAGTTGGATAGACTCGTGAAAACCGGTATAGTGACAAAGGTGAAATATAGTCAATGGGCCGCACTTACGGTTTATGTGAAAAAGAAATCGGGTGAGATACGAGTATGTGCTGGTTTCTCAACGGGATTGAATGCAGCGATTACGGATTATCACTATCGTATCCCTAGTCAAGAGGAAGTTTTCACAGAGTTGAACGGAGGGAAATTTTTATCAAAAATAGACTTGAGCGAAGCATAACTTCAAGTACCAGTAGATGAGGAAAGCTCGAGGTTGTTGTGCATAAACACACATAAAGGATTATATAACTTCCAGAGATTACGATTCGGGATAAGGTCTCACCGGCGATATTTCAGCAAATAATGGATGCTATGCTAGGCGGAGTGGATTTCACGATCGCATACCTTGATGACATCCTGATAAATAGTAAAAATATTGAACAACTTTGGGAACACGTTCAAGTGTTTTCAGGGAGATACAAAATTCCGGTTTTAAGGTAAAAGAAAATAAATGTGACTTCTTTATGAAGGAGATAAAATATTGCCATATTATTAACGAAGAAGGAAGACCAGACCCAGCAAGAGCCACGTCAATAAAATAATGCCGGCTCCAAAAAAATTAGCCGAGTTACAAAGCTTCTTGTGCCTAGTAAATTATTATCAAGAATTTATTCCTAACATGCACAAATTACACGCACCCCTAAAAGAACTGTTGAAGAAGGAGAAAGTTTGTGAATGGTTATATGAATTGAGTTGAGGGAAATTTGCAATAAGGAACATAAATGAAAATGGAAAAAATATTAGGTAACCTCTCGGTGACATATAAAATGGTGTCATGGGTCCTTACCTATAACTACAGAATGAACTCTTCCTAACACTATGTTTTCTACGCCTCTCAAGAGAGAGGGTCGAATCGAGTCGAGCCGATAGTAGTTCACTCCAAACCAGACTGACAGTCATACTAACACCTTCCACTCCTTGTATTATTATTTCATGTAATATACCTTCGTTATTTCTACTCTTGTGTTCCTGTTCTTCTTCCTTGGTCTTAATCTGGACCAAAGCAAATGGCAATCATATAAACAACAATTTATTTCATCAACGAATGCCGGTAATGGTTTTGGAAAAGGCAAAATGTGGGCACCAAAGCAATATATTTATTTCATGATTACTGAAAGAGTACGTAGCGTTAGAGTTTAAACCTTCATGAACAAGTTTATGTTGGCAGTGTTAAAATAAGGGTAGCCGCAAAATCAGCTTTTCCGTTGAAGAGACCAAATGTTTTTCACAAAAGTTAAATTTGAATAATCTCAACTATGAAGTAAGAGTCAGGCATAGACTAGAATCTTTGCGAAATAAACAACATTAAAAATGTCATGCAGGAATTAACAACTATAATTTTTAAAAAAAAGCGATTATATGCAAAAAAAATCGCAAGTCTAATTAAATGTGAAATACTCATAGTCAGTATTGGAACGTATGGAAAAATAATTAAATATGAATATAAATATATAACAAGTTACAAATTACATCATGAAAATCAATAAGATAGCGAAAAGGAAGACAGGAAAATGAGATCAGTAGAATAAGAAAAGGTTAAGAGAAAAGGGACCGAGTTTGAAGCTGACTTTATCCGCAGCACAAAGAAAGGTGCATGGAAAATACGAAATTCAGATTAAGTACGATTCTATAAGCAATATTTCTGGTAGGGTCAACAGAAGATTTCAGAAGTAACACCAGAGGATAAAACTACTGCATTTTGAAATAGAGACATTATCTACATTGGACACATGATGGCATTAAGAAAACAAAATGAAAGTGTAATATGAGGAAGTGTAACAATTGTTTAAAAAAGATATTATCAAATTAGATACATGATGAAAATCTCTTCGTCAATGCTATTAGAAATTACATGTATAATGATTTGCAATGTCTGTTATGATACAGGACTGCGAAAAAAAAAAGGTTCAATGTCGTAAACTATCCCAGAGTAAAGTTAACAAGATACAGGAACGTTATATATGGGGTCTAATAAAAGATATAGAAAAGAGATAGAAAAAGTACAAAGAATAGCTAAATAAATGAAATCGAAGGATAGAAGATAAAGTTAGTTTTTGGTTTTAGTTATTTCATTTTAAATAGATTGTAAAAACCGAAGGGGTATCCAGAAATTATAAGAAAAAAATAAAAAGGAGAGCTTCTACGTGTCAGTACTACATGTTTTTTCAAAATTTCTTGCTAAGTGATTTGCGTCATGGAGCTCATTTTCTCACAGACGAGACCCAGCTGACCCTACTATACTTTGCAGTCAAAAGAATCAAAATCAAACATGTGGGTGCGAAATTAATATATAATATGACACTTTGCTCATCCCACTCTGTATATTCAAGGTATGCTTAATATGTATCATTACCCTTCATCTTCTCAAAATATGTGTAGATTGGCGATTTTCTTTCTTCTTCTAATGATTGTATAATCTCAAGTCGAGTTTTAGGACAATAGAATATTCACAACTTTCACAATATATTGCAATAACAATGGTTTGAAATTGACAACTTTTTTAAATTTCCCAGAAACAGCCGTTAAACACTCCTATCTTCCCTTTATTCATTCATTCATAAGAAGAAGAAGAAGAAGAAGAAGAAGAAGAAGAAGAAGAAGAAGAAAAAAAAGAAATATCTTTGCATATCGAAAAGTCAGGTACAACTTTTACCAGTCAAAATGACGCCTAATTAAATAGATTAAGTGATTTAACGTAGCCACCGAATAAAGCTTATAATAAGGGAATAAAACATGAATTTAGCAATGCTATATAAACAGTGTCATGAAATATAACAGGAAAGCTCTAAAATGTGTCGAAGTAAATCTGTAGGAATAACAGTAAAATCACTTCAAATCAAATCATATACAATGCAGTAAGAATATAGATAAATTAATTTCGACTTTTGAAAGAACCTTCATAAATTGCATACGTAAAGGACACTTTCGTCTTTTTTTTATTTTGGACTTCGCAAAGAAATTCTCGCTGCTTTGTGCGGTAGATTACTTGCAAGCGAAAACTATACGAACCAAACTGGTATGTTATTTATGCCATACGTGGTGGGAGAAAAGATGGATACATAATTTTCCCGATGGTATTTGATTGTAAATGAATGTAACTAATGTGACTGGAGTTCGGATTCTGCTCTCAAACATCTATTCCAAGCATTTATCCATTACACCACTTGCACATTCAAGAAAAATTACTTTAAAATAGTAGGAATCGTTGGTATAAAAACGAACGTAGACATTTCTCTTTAGAGTATTGTTTGGCTTAAAAGAAGATAAAAGTACTTGTTATATAGTTTTGAAAGTAAGTTACGCTAATCTGGTTATTATATTATTATATAAGTATTATTGTATGTGTAAAACCCATAAAAATAAGAAGTGTCGATTACGCTGAAGAGTGAAAATAATGTATTATAAATTACTTAAATAAACCGTTTATAAATGGATACACAATCGATGACCGTTATCATGATTTAAATAGTGGCATTAAGCCTGAAGTTGTCTTGAAGAATACGATAAATAAAATAAATATGATGTAGACTTATTGTCTCTTACATCGTAGGAAAGATTTTAATTTTTGTATAAAAAGTACACAGTGTAAAACAGAGCAGCAGAGAAAGTTTGAGACATGGAGAGAATGATAAAGGGTGAAGGGAAAAAGAGAGGAGAGATAATATCTATAAATAAAACCAAGCGCTCTGAAAGTTTCAAGAATGAAAGATCTAAATGAAAAACTTCAAAATTAAAACAAGTATCTAGTACACAGTTTCTCCTCCCATCGTTCTATCAAAAAGAATTAAGCGATGTAGCATGAAGGGGAAGCGGTCAGAGAAGCGTTGGTTGGATACATCTATCAATTCCACTGAAGCATTGATTTGTACGTCAGCATTTATTGTAAAATGAAGACGCCGAAAACATGGTCAATTTGGTTATTCCTCGAGAATTCAAGAGCTGATAGAGCACCAGGAAATCAGCGAAGAACTGCGCAATTAGTTTCCTGGTTTCCACAGATATTGATAGGTTGCCTCATATTACTGTAAGAAACAATCATCTCTTGGAAATTAGGCGAGTGTTAATGGGTGCAAACGGTTTGACACGCCATCTGTTGATATCAAAGTAGAATCCCATTTCACTACTGACAATTGCGAACTAAAAACACCGTATAGAAGCGCAATCAGAAACATGCACAATATTGTGTCGAAATTATGTATCCAGACATTCATGTGTTTTCCTTGACATAAACGTCTAAACATTAGAACTGTGATGTGATTCTTGCTCCCAGGTCACATAGAACAAAAAAAGAAAAAGAAAAAAATAAAATTTTCTATAGTTAAATGTATAAGTTCAATAGATCAGGTGAGACGCTGTAAATGATTCATTGAAGTCGATAATGATACAATATTTGTTTAACGAGTAAAAAACTCATCTAATAAATTTTCCTCTTATATTTTGTATTCCCTGAATATTTAGTTTCGAATTGTGATGTAATGGGATTAATATCACCCTTGACATTTACAAAATCGGAGGTTTATAGGCTTAAATATAATCCCTGGATAATAAAATGATATTCATAGGGAGAATGTGAAAATGCACGTAATATCAATCAATTTTGATTACATTCGGCTTTGAAAGAATCATAATTTGTATGATAACTCTAGGAATATACGAAGACACTAAGTCAAAGAAAACAAGGAAAATATGGTGTTAACAGATTTCAGAGTAAAAAAAATGTTAAAGGCAAATAAAAATTCAGACGAAAGTAGAGCATAGCCCATGTTATAAATCAAGTGGAAAGGCATCGAACTTAACAAATTTGATCGATATTTGTGATAGACATTATAGTCATTAATCTACAAGTAGGTCCAAATTATCTATATAGGCAAGCGCAATATATTAGTTCATTTCATAATTATTTCCGTATTTAGGATCAACATGAAATTATGACTGTATCAAACTAACTAAACATAATATTTGACATTTATGAATACAGATGGAATGCGCAAATATACGTTATTTTACAAATCTTGTTATTTTAGAACTTAATAATTCTCTTGGTATCCTTCGTTTCATACATCTGTCCGAAGATTATACATGTATGTTTCAAGGAACCATTTTTTCATCAGTCTCCATTTGCAAACAAATTCATGAACGCTGATTTATTTGAAGATATAACAATGTAACTTGTTATTGGCAGATACTGTAGATTTTAAATTTGGAATGGACTGGTGTGTTTTATTCTAAACCTTATTAATTTTCCTAAGCAGGAATATTTGCCGAAAGGCCAGGTAAGATATGATCATCCACAGACACTGATTCACAGTATCATAACTCATCAGTGTTACTAGACATATGATCGAAACTCGATTGATTTGACATCAGTCGGAGACTCTCAACCAACAGCGCACGCTGAGGGGAAAGGCTGTTTTTAAGTTAATTTTTAACTAATTAAAAGTTTTTTAAGTTAATTTTCAACTCATTATATACACGATATATATATATATATATATATATATATATATATATATATATATATATAAATATATATAAAAAAAAAAAAGTGTGCTTTAAGAATAAATATACAAGAGAAATTATTTAACGAAAGCAGTGAATGTGATATCTGTGGATAAATGAAAATAATTCGGAAAAGGATTTGATGATGAAGGAAAAACAATTGCGGCACACAGAGAAAAAGCTAAGGAAAAGCAATTGAGTGACACTCAAAAAAATAAATTAAGGAAAAATTAGAGTGAAACAAATGAAAAAATAATTGGACGAATAATAAACATGAGAGTATTACCGTCATTGATTTAATAAAATAGATAAGATCTGAAGTAAGCTAGAACGAGCAAGGTAGAAAATCATAGTGAAAATAGAGTAAATTGAAGACAAAAATTAGAACGTCCATTAAGACTGAAAAGAACTTGAACTACTGAGAATAAAAAGAAAGAATCTCTTCGTTAAATTGAGAACTACATGTGAAATTTTCCATTGCTACCTTCTACATCAATTCTCGTTGGGTGCCTCGCAGGTCGTTAGCAATTTGGCAGTAGATTGAGGTTGGCATCTTATATTCCCAAAGTAACTCTTGTAGATGAGACAGCCATTATGATCAGTGTGTGAATTTCCGGGTGTCGTAAATGTTTCAGAACAAAAGCAATGAAATACAATATATCAGAAGTAGCCAATAAGCGTTGAGCTTATCCTACGCGAACCACTGTAACAGACTCTCATGAGAATAAACACATGCTCAGAATAGGTTCGTGTGAAATGAATAAATGAGAGAAGAGAATGATAGACGAAGACCAGGGAAAAGTGTTGAAAATATAATAATAAAATAAATTGATGGCATATTCTTAAAAGAATAAAAAAAATATGAAAGAACAAATATACATGAAACAAAAATGATACAGAAATCTCCTTTGTTTGAATGTTATTCAGCGAAATGCCATAAAAATTTCTTTATTTGCAATAGAGTTACTGGTATTACATATAAATTTATCAAGATTAATGCTTTTATTTTATTTACTGGAAAGAGAAAAAGTAATATTACTACTACTACTACTACTAATAATAATAATAATAATTATTATTATTATTATTATTATTATTATTATTATTATTTCCTTTGGTTTCTGGTGTGTACCCATTTCCTTCCGTGCCCCAACCAGAGACATAAGGTCAGAAATGAGATCATGACATTTTCCACTGAACAATTTAAAAAAAAATCACACATAGACGAAGCTATTCGTAAGGTGTGGGCTGTACTCGTGAGAAAAATATTCTGTATTTCTTTAAGACATGAGCTTCGAGGTATCCCTTCAATGCGTCTACAGGAATCTTTTCCAACCAATTCAAGTGCTTCAACTACAACAGGCATTGTTGATGTTCCCATGTGCTACATTTTTTCAGATTTTAATTTCAAGGTCCATGTATTTTGATCAGTTTTGAAGATGTTCAAAGATACATTGCATTCTGCAAAGACTGCCAGATGAATAAAGGTTTATTTTTATTTTTGTTTGTGGTCTCTAATAACAATATCTGGGCGATTAACTTTGATTGTTATCTCTGTGTGTGTATTGTATAGTCCCATATAATTGTTACAATCCTTATCTCCGTAACCGTGTGTGGGTGGTTTTCACACCAATTTCTTTCATTTCCCTTCACGGATAAGTGATGTTCAAACCAGTTTCTTGAAGTTTTCTTTTAATAAGAATTGCAGATTTTTCAGTACAAGTATTGGCCTACTTTATAATACGGAGATTTACATTCTGTGGGTGTTAACTTCATTCAACCTGATATAAGATGTCCTATTTTTGTTGGATATTTATCAAAGAATCTTTATTTCGGATAAACAAAATTTTACAGAATATGTGCTTGGCAATTTCTAATTAACAAGCATTAGTCTTGTGCTGCAAGAATAAACCTTCGGCTTCAACTTTTATACCTGCACTACGTAAACACTAGTGGATACGGGAATTGTCTACAACAGCTGGTTAGTATTATCCATAGTGAGGCTTATCTTGCTCATTGTTTCTTTATTTAGTACATTGCATTTATTTTTGCTTTTTTAAAGTTATTTACCGTTGCAGTATATGCATTACGGTTCATTTGCACTTTTTCAGGTACTTAAATTTTCATTTTGAATTTTGCTAGCTTAATTTATTGCTGAATAAAGTTTATTATTTCTTTTATGTTTTTGACACTGATAATCACCCAGTCTTCATTCAATATTTTGAAGACCGATTTTAGAAACAGTTCTATTGAACTAATAATCTACCTCCTTCAGATCTGGATCAATATCAGCCTCGGAATGCATCATGTATGGGCAATAGAACCTTTCTCGTTATGACATTCATTCGTTTAATGTCAGCTATTTTCCAATTAATGATGTTGAAACTGTATTACCCGACAAAGTGAAAGTTTTTATGGATGATATTCTATTTCGTTAATACAATTCAGTATTTACCAGCAAACGCACACGTGTAGTATTTCAACATTCATTTGCGTATTGCTGAAAATTATAGGCTTTTGTGTTCCAGTTTATTTTGTGACAAAATTTTATTGAGTTTTTCTGAAGTATCACTCTTGCGCATTTATCTAATCTGAATTCCCATCGATATTTTTTCAGTAGTTTTTTAAACGTTGGCAAATAAATTGATATCATCCATCTAGATTAAACCCAATTTTTAAGTTTGTATCCATAGAATACCTTTAGTTCATGAGTAAATGGGTTTCAGTTCAGTTCTGGTTTTCTTAATGGAGTGTCATAGATTTTAGTGACAAACATCAACTAATAGAGGGACTTCCTAAGATGAATAGTAATGCTAATAGTAATATTATCCGTTGCCTTATGGGGAAGTATTCCTTATATATTGACCGATCACCTGGTGTCACTGACGGTTGAAAATTATAAAAACTTTCTTTTAAAAAAATATTTCAGGAAAATAGATTTCTCGACTCTAATAGCTGTTATCGTTCTATCTAGTATTGATGTGGTCTAATTTTTCTAATATTTTGTTTGAAGTAGGGCAGGACTTCAACATCTTGATTGCGTTCTTATTTTGCCTTCGCGCCAAATGTGATATCCAATTTAGTTGTTGCCTCTGTTACTTGTTACAGGTCTTAGTTTAGGATTCTCTAACGCAATTGCACCAAGTTCGACGAAGTATGATCATCGCTGAGGAATACATGTTCCCTTCGCTCAAAAACATACTTTATCATAATTCTGAATGAGTGGCCGTATTCAGCTGACAGTTTAATGCAAAAAAAAAAAAATCTAGTAACCGTCATACACAGACACACACATAAACACACACACAGACACACACACACACACACACATATATATATATATATATGTATATATATATATATATATATATATATATATATATATATATATATATATATGGAATTTTGATAACAATCTAAAGAAAAGTCCTGAAGAATAATGTAATGATGGAATCTTTATATAGTATGTCAGCAATAAATGTTCAGCAATATGTTTGAGACTGAACGAAAATTTATGCAACTGACATGCGTTATAATATCTTTGTAAACGGTATAACTACAAACACCATGATTTAGAATAATATAAAATACAACTGGTAATTATAATTATACGATGTATTAAAATATAGTTATTCTTTTTAACTTCTGGGGCGAAACCATCATAAGATTCAACAATATCAACTTATTCATCCAAGTAACAATGTTCCAAAGGTTTTAAAAGTATAAGGTATGAAGTGTTTATTAATGAATTCCATCTGGTGTCTGTTCCACAAATTAGTTGTTATAGCTAAAATGCTGTTTGAATTGGACTTCCTTCTTGCATGTTCAACACACCGGATACAAGAATGAGAATTTAACATGGCATGCTTTAATTGTAAATGTCTGAACTGGTACAACTAAAAGTGCAGTTCATTTGAACATATGTCATGTTAACAGGCATAAATTAGCTAAAGGCTTATGACGTTGTCTCTCAGTGAAATGTGTCGTTCTACGGGAAAAAAATTAAGCCATCAGCCATAAAACGTAAATGACCATAAACGCTATCACGGCTGAAATGGCTTCGGTCGTCCCAGTCAGAGAGGTCAGCCATAGTCTATTTTTATAGTGGGCTATTATGTAATATCAGCCCACTTATATGTCAGTGAATATCGGACAATCTCTTCACTTTTATAGCAAAGACTTGAAGCAAGAAAGATATTCTTCTACAGGAGAAATCCTGACAATATTATGCACTGAACATGTGAGTATCATCGAAGTATTATGGAAAAATATTTAAAAAAACTGTTGTTTATACTTAGTATCCGATAGGGGCTCCTGCAATCTCTAGCATGTATAGTGACCAAAATTCTCTTGGCGAATTTGTTGCGCAGAGAACATATTAATGGAAAGATAGGCAGATGAAAACGGTGAGGAACATAAATAAGGAGTGTAAATGCAGAACAGGGAGTGGCTGTATCAGTGAAATACAAGTATTAAGATCTATAAAAGATATGATGTTTTATAATGACACGATCGTCTCAATGCGAAAGTGCACGGCACATATCTGACATCAACGGTATTCATAAATTTGAATTTGTACTCGGCTCGTCGATCACAATATCTGCAAAGATAACCACTAACGCGCACATTCTTTGAATAGTCAATCATAAAAATGATACACCAGGTTAAAATATGTAAATAATATATTTAAAAGACATAACGTACATTTCATTTTGTTCATATTACGATAGTTTATGCATCAGTTAAATCAGAAGATAATATTTATTAATCGAACATGCATTCTTTTG
Organism: Acanthosepion pharaonis; assembly: GCA_903632075.3. Classification (NCBI taxonomy): domain Eukaryota; kingdom Metazoa; phylum Mollusca; class Cephalopoda; order Sepiida; family Sepiidae; genus Acanthosepion; species Acanthosepion pharaonis. Next base: position 279,774 of record CAHIKZ030001494.1, on the reverse strand, counting down.
CATGGTGAGATCGTTCAAAGAAAGTCACTCGTTTGAGTTATATATAAACCGAAAAATCCTAGCCATGTGATATGTTAGAAATATATAACTACACATCGAAAATCAAATATTTAAATAACACGAAAGCTGTCTCTGAAAATATCTTCACTATAGGCTTTATCACTAAACTTCTTAAAATTCTGTAGTGAAAGATCCTACGGCTTTGCCACTTGACATTTCATTGTTTAAATTGGTGAAATCTAAATGATTAATGATGACCATTTTAATGTACAGAGCGGGTAGCCTGTGGTAATAATTTCTCGTGATTATAGTCCTTGGAAGCAGAAAACATCGATAGGAAATTGTAGGAAATTGCGGCAAGTTGCCAAAGTTGATGTAGTCGTTATTTGGAAGTATGAGGAATGTGAAGAAAACGATTATAATGTAACAATATATTACTGAGATAAAATAATATTCGGGAAATGTGAATTATATATATATATATATAATATATATATATATATATATATATATATATATATATATATATATATAACAAGTAAAATTGAATTGAATTCTATGAGCTACTGTCGTGTTTCATATAGAGAAAGATGTTAAAATTCTTTTCCTCTATCCTTCCCCAGCTCTGCGACGATGGCCTAGATGTAAGAGATGAAAGATGACAAATCAGTCGGGTTTCGATCACAGATTGAAGCAATCGGACATCTAGCCACACTCTCTGAGGATGACTTTATTATATATACACACACACGTTATATTTGAAAAAAAAGTGAATGGATAAGCCCACGACATAGGACACGGTAGAGGATGAGGGGGGATAAAGCAAGTGTATTGGAAGTGTATTGGTGGTGGGTTGGTTACATAAAACGACATGCTTTCTTTTCATATGAACTCAAATAGAAGCTTCATAATTTTCGATCTATAAATCTATAAAAAGAAAACGTTCGAAATAGTCCGCAGATAAACAAACTAACAAACCGATCCCGATAAATTAACCGTTAGAAAAAACAAATAAAGATAATCAGTCCAAATAAATACATGAAGTAATAAACAAATTAAAAACTGCTCCCGCCAAACAATAGTTAGAATAAACTAAAGCAATCACCCCAAAATTGAATAAATAGCTTTAATTATCTTCCCAAACCCAAAGCAAAACTATTAAATAAGCGATATAAACGAATTTTACTACGCTAATCAAAACACCGATTAAAATAAAATATATATATATATATATATAATATATATATATATATATATATAAAATATAAAAAAAATAAAAATAAAAATAAAAATAAATAATTACAAGCAAAATAATTAAACAAATGAATAAATAGATAATAGATACATTAACAAATAAACTACTTCCGGTAAAATAACCGCCAAAATAGTCTACCCGCAATGCACCACTGACCCGTATATACAAATAGCCGAGAAAAATAACAGCATTCGTGGCCTGACGATTGCGTCTAGCATAAAACAGACTGTCGCAACTTAGGGATTGACTTCAATGTTCACTTATATATATATATATATATATATATATATATATATATATATATATATATATATATATATAATATTTCTGGGCAAAGATCCATGGATGCCACACACAGAAGCGTATGCATGTGTGTGTGTGTGTGTGTGTGTGTGTGTTTTCTGCTTTCACGGTCTTTAACCATGAGGAATTATTGCCGCACTCTCGCGCTGTACATTAAAATCGAAATGCTTTATTACAAGGAGCACATCCATGGTCGGCTAATGCAACCCGTATGTGAATATGTACGTATGATGGCTGTGGCGCACCTCGGGGTGGTGTAATGTTTATTATGCATTTCCTACTAAATCAATTACGCGTGGTTAGTGATTTTTAAATTCACTGGTTTCTCCACGTTTTCTGCATTTTGACAGATTTCAGTTACGTTTATTAAATCGATGATGGATATAATTGGTCCTCGATCCATGCCTTCGCATATTCCATCCTCATATCGGAGGTACACAGACGAGCATATTTTATTCCTGCTTGGTTCATACATTCTCAGGAATAGATGTGACAATATTGGAGATAGCTTGTAGAAATTGTTCCATATATGTCGCATAATTTGTGATGGCTAACTTCTCCCTCATTTTTTCTCTGTCTTTTTATCTCTCTCGTTCTCTTTCTCTCTCCCTCCGCATCTCTCTCTCTCCTTTCTTTGAAGATTCATGAGGTGTGGTCTACTTAGAGTTACGCGACAACATTTTTTTGCACCTTACATCAGATTGTGTGACATTTTTATCCATTCAATTTTTCGGCGTCACTCGGTTCTACCCTTTAATATTTTGCACTTCGGTCCCCATAATGAAGAATCTAGAGATACTCTTTCCCAGTCATTTTGCATGGTGATGTCTTTTTCTATGCTAAATTCATACACACAAACAAACACACACACACACATTCATACATACATATGTTTCGGATAGAGTAGAAAATACAATCATAATAAACACATCTATATAAAAAAAATAGGTAGCATTAATATTAAAAAAGGAAAAGCCAACACTCAATAATATTAACTACGAACACTGATAGAATGTGCTGAGTATGCCTGGAAAATAAACCTTCCCTATAATTCTAGATATATATAGAAAGTAAGAATAAAATCAGCAATGATAATAGCAAAATGTATAGCCGAAAGCGTTCGCAATTACAGAATATTTGGACATTTTCTACACACTCTGTGTCCAGAAAAGAAAACATCCATTCGAACTCAAGAAAAATTAAATAAAATGATTAGGTGCAATACCAGGTCTGTTGTCTGTAATGAAATATGTATAGAGTGTAGCTGCTATACGATATATATATATATATATATATATATATATATATATATATATATATATATATATATATATATATATATATATATATATATATATATTTTGGATACTATGATACATTGACAGTATTTACATATATTTCTTAATATATATAGTAAATATCACTGTTGTTTAACATTATGCGCTGCTTTTTCTAAAGCTATTGATTATTTAAATATATTCGTACACAATAGCCCGCCTGTGTGTATACATACATACATACATACATACATATATATATATATATATATATATATATATATATATATATATATATATATATATATATGAAAGTGGTCATTGAGGTCAACACAATGCGGAAAACTCTGTAGATGTCTGTAGATGACAATATATGCATACTCCTGAAAAATATATTTCGGTTGAGCTCTCGGTGAAAAAAATGAATTTGTAAACAGTGACTATTACGGGTGCTGATGCAAGTCTCTTTTTTAAGACGAATCTATTTAGTTCTCCAGTTACTGGCGTATTTATCTAAAGGTAAATACATCTAAATGCGCCTTTCTTCCTTGTCTTACTCCAATGGCTTCGGGGTAAATTTTCCGACTGATACCAAATAAGAAGGGTTTCGTTTCAGGCTTGAAGCAGTCAGATACCTAGCTAATGTGCTGTGACACAGGCAGTCAGTATTTTAATATTTTTTTATTTTATTTTTTAACTTGATTCCGCGACTAGTTTCGACCAGCATGGTCATCAACAGGAGAAAAAAATCTGCTTTTTAGTAGCAGTGAACTTACAAGTATCACTTACTTTCTATCTCTCTCTCTCTTTCTGTCTATCTGTCTGTCTCTCTTTCTTTCTCTCTCTCTCTTTCTTTCTTTCTTTCTCTCTCTCTCTCTATATATATATATATATATATATATATATATATATATATATATATATATATATATCATTGGTACCCGTAAATTTCAACTTATTTTCACACACACACATGTGTGTGTGTGTGTAGTGAGTGGTAAACATAATCAGGTAATGTTATGATATATATATATATATATATATATATATATATATATATAGAGAGAGAGAGAGAGAGAGAGAGAGAAGAGAGAAGATAAGGGTAACTAAAATAGGCCTTATCATTTTATGATAAAAAATATATACACCAAATTTGACATCACTCCTCAAAGTCATCCGCATCTATATCAAGTATCTTTTGCCAACCTGCCTCTGTCCGGGGAATGCCCAGGCGGTAAAAACCAGGTGTCTTTGACGCAAAGATATCTCTGATAGCGTGCCGCATGTCTGCCTCATTTGTCCAGGCATTGAAAGAGGTGGTAATCTGTTGGCGTATAATCTGGTGTGTAATCTGGTGTGTAAGGTTGCTGGTACATGGTTTTTCCAGCGAGGATGGTAACCTATCCAGTGTTATTTTTGCACGTTGCAACTTCGTATAGTGTACTACTTGTCTATTAATTGTACCACCGGTTACACAGGATAATCTATTGTAGATTAATTCTTAATGTCGATGTAGAAGCGATCGCGTGTTTTGATGCAATAGAAGCACTGGGAGTGCCATACAGGATACACTTCTTCGCTGATGAACCCTCGATCAAATATGCTTTAGTCGCGAAGTCGATAATCCATCGAGAAACGGGCAGTCATTAGTTATTATTTGTTAACTTCCGACAGTGTGTGGGGTCAGCATTTGTTCTAATTGTACGCATTTCTAATGCTGTGCAATAGAAATGTGACAGTTAATACAAAAACCAGGTATCGTTTGGCAAGGTCACTAGATATTTGGATTTGTCCTTATCTATGTCCCCCTTCAGTGCCTAATCATCATGAACCTGAGAAAGACCACTGCGGGGTTCATCACAAAGGGACAGATATCCCGATCTGAATAACTGGGATCAATGCTTATCGGTGCGTCCACTCACAACATTATGCGCAAAGGTTTGAACCTTTCGGAGAATGGATTCGACTGTGGAGAAGAATACTATTCTCATGAAGCAGAAAACTCCGAAAGAGTTTCTTCGACACCTACATTATTCATCGGAACATGCACAATCTATGTCTGATGCGTGTGCGTAAGACAACTGCGTTGGCCAAGAGAAATGAATCCACCAGCATCGCTTTCTCAGCACCTGACACACAAATTCATTTATCGGTGATCGCTTAAAACAAAACAACGTTTAAAAAACAACAGCGGGGACGTTTTTAGTTGCCTTAAATATATATATATATATATATATATAATACATCGAGTCTGAAAGAAAATTCAACAGAATACAGAAAGCACTGGACGCCGTTTCGTCCTATATTGGGACTCATCAGCAGTGCGCATCCACTACCGAGAATTGAAACGCTGACAGCTAGGTTGTCAGGAAAACATCATACCAACTGTTCCACCGGGCCTCGGTGACAAAGAAATTGCAAATCAGACTCAATATTCAACAAATTCTTTTTGGGCGATATTAACATTGGGACACGGTTTAAAAAAAAGATTTAAAAACATCTCAAACTTCATTCTATTGACCTCCACCCGATTCATCTATTCATTCAACAGTCGGTGATTGTGCTTTGTCGGACGTAGTCTTTAACCGAATTCATGCGGAGGAATATATCATTATCCTGCCATGCTCTAGCAATGTGTTTTGGAATCGTTAGAGTCGACACGCTTGAGTGATTATGACGTTTTTGATTTATGTTTGTCCTACGTTATTTGCGTAATTAAATCTCGATTGGAATTTGATCGCGGGTTCCAATTTATCATCCCGATCCTTTATTCTTTGCAACACCTGCACATTTAATATGACAGGATCTGACAGTACAAAGCTGCCACCCCTCTTGTTACTGACCAGTATCGACATTGCTTATATTCAGAGATCTGAGGAGAAACGTTTTCTCAACATAAGCCCACATCAGAGAGATTAAGACATACCAATTAATTCCAACTTATAAATTTATCAGTGTAAGAGAGGATACTGAAATACTTAGACTTGATTCGCTTCACAAAATGAGGCTTTCGATAACCAAACATTTATTTGGTGATGTTCGTCTGATCGATATACTTTCAGCATCCCTCATGTATAGCCTCGATTTTGTTATTATCTGTTAATTAAGATAAGCGGAATATGCCAACAATTAATTATAAGAAGACTTTAGACAAGAACAAGAGAGTGAGATACATTCGGGATCTTTGAAGTGGAGTCATCAGAATCAAGCAGGTACAAAAAGTTAATTATCTGGGTAGAACCTAGGAGATTACAGGGAATGTGAGAGCATGGTGTATATGGCAACAAGGAATTTTGTATTCCAAAGCTAAGGAATTTTAATAACAGAATTTAAGAAATATAATGCTAGAATGCCAATCAAGTAGATGGATATTGTTAAATTCTTAATGATTAACGAGGTCTGTTATATTAATTGAAGAGGGAGTGAGAGAATTATGGGAATGCTGTATAAATAAAAATTTGCCATTTACTTGAAGATATTAAATAGGGAAAAAAAAACAGAAATATATCCCCAAAAAGTAGCTACTCTTGGAAAAAAACTGTTTCTGTTAAACGTTCTTCGTGAAAAAAGATCTGCTCTACTGGAACTAAATATCAATAGCTCATCTGAATATTTTCTATACAAATACTGATAGAATAATGATAATCATACAGCAATGAAAGTGGGGATGATTTTGCAGAATGTAGAGTAAGACATTCCGCACAAGATCTCATAAACGTTTCTAACCACTATAAAATCAGGAAAGTGAGAATTGAGGAGCCGCGTCACAGATATGGCAGCAATAATCTATTTCTGAACGCATCTGAATAAAGGGATTCAGTTAATTCATGGGACTATAGAATGAATATAATTATTCCAACATCTGTAGCAGGATCACTAAAATGAACGTAAAACCCAAAAGATACGCCAGCGTTCCCCACAATAATCTCGACCTTGAATCACATCTAATCCCAGTAGAAAAGTTCCTCGGAGTGAGCAGTGTACGACTCAGTCGAGGCTCTGTCTAGACGAGAAATTTGATTTGAAGGAACAGTAAATATTCTGACACTAATTTTTATCGTGAAAATTTCATTATACAATACGCGTTGGAAACTGGCAAAAAAAAAGCGAAGATTTTGTCATATATGATGGAATCGTTAACAATGTGAACGATTCAAATAAAAAAAATTGATACCGTATATGTTTAAAAGTTTATTTTTTCGTCTCGTGTTAACGGCGAGAAATGACGCAGAAATACGTTCTAGAATTCTAATGAAAAAATAGCAGACGAATGTCAGAAAATCCTAAATCTGACACGTGATATGGAAGAAATTGTAGAAGTAGAATGCGCATACAAACAAACTAAAGTAAATGTGGAAAAAGAAAAATTAATCTAACTTTCAGATGTGGAACTTTACATCTCGAAGACAACTATCCCAATACAAATTGGTACAAGTGTGAAAAAGTAAGACATAAAAAGTCACACTTCACCGAAGAAAATATTCTCACAGGAAAAATCTCGTACACTACGATGCGACCGAAAAATAATTAAAAACAAAAAAGAAATTTGTGTATGCGAAAATTAATATAGTATTTAAAATTGCATTTAGATACTGGAAGTGATTTCACAATAATCAACGCCGCCTCATGGAAATCAAACGGAAGACCTATAATTAAAAAAATGATTCAAAAGTCGCACGTGGCGTATCGGATAAGAATTTTTTTATTGGTGAAATACCTTTTAAAGATTAATTCCCTAACAAGAGCGTAAAAGCTAAGGTGTATGAGTTTAAAATGCTACAAACTTTTTTCGGTACTGACTGGATGGAATTATTTGAGTTTTGGGGTTTACCCATAAATATTTATTGCAAAAATTGAAGTGGACAAGATACAGGTATAAAAAAACAGTGTAAAAATTAAAAGGAAGAATTTCAAAATATTTACCAGGTGTTCTGTTGGAAGACTTGGGTTGTTGTTCCATAGTCAAACTGAAATTTCAAGTGAAAAAATGATCGATGCCAATGTTTAAACCGAATGACAGAGTACCGTTCGCAGCATGGGATCAAGTCAACTTATAATTAGACGGACTTGAAAAAATAAGTGGAATTGAAAAAATTAACCATTCAAATGTACAGCACGAGCAGTGTATGTAAGGATAAAAAATAATAAAATTTGCGTTTATGTTGATCTTTGGATAAGATTAAATAAATGATTTGAATCCCAGAAGTACTATGCTTCTATATTCAGATTTCGAAGTTGCTTATCTGGGTGATATATTAATTAAATGTGCATCTAAGGAACAACATATCAGGCATGTGAAAAGAGTGTTTAAAAAATGCAAAAAACTACGTGTTCAAACACGATGAGGAAAAGTCAGAAGCTGTGTCTACGGACAGAAATTCGGCGGAGAAGAATAGACAAGATCCCTCAGTTGCGGGGCCGGGGTAAATTTGGACATTTGAACCGAGTGTACGTGCTTGGGTTTCTCACAAGATACTCGATCTTGTGTCACACCTCGTTTCACCGGGGAGAGTATGTGAATATCAGCTTACTCAGACCGATTCTATTCTTGCTACACGCACGACGTATTTTTATCGCTAACCGATTGGAAATCATAGTTTATCTCTTAGTTTTTACGTTTTTCACTGAGTGTTTTTTTTTCTGTAGACTCTTTCTTTAATATTCCATTTCACTCTTCCCAGTCTTTTTTTTTTAATTTTGTTGCTAATGTAATATCTAGTTTCACTCGTCTATTGCTTTATTTATTGTATATATTGTATTTTATTTTGTTTGTTTTTGGTATTTTTCAGCTCCCGTCTATCAACGTATATTTTTAATTTAATGTTTTTCGTTTATCTTCTTTTTTGTTTAATCGATTTGGTTTACATTTTTCCATCCAGCGGGCAGACTTTGTGTGCTGGATGTTAACATAAAGGAAAAGTTTCTTCACCCAGTAACCATGCGTAGCCGCCTGAATTGTTTCGTTGCATCGAGACGATTTCAACGATGTCTCGTCGGGTAGTTTTTAGTTTAGATTGGATTGCCGTCTCTGATATTGATCGTATAGGAGAAAGATAGGAAAATAACAAGCCGGATGGGAATACATTTTGGAATATTATTGACAACTTCGATCTTGTTGATAAGTATCGTAAAAAAACACCTTCGAGAAGTAGTTTGGACTTTGTTTAATAGGGGCCGCTCGGCTTCGTTGGAGCGTTCTTGCTACATCAACAGAGTTTTAGCTAAGAGAATCAATTTAGAAGTCTTACGTTGCTCAAGTTTCCATTCTAAAGTTTATACGGATCGTACACAGGTTTGGGTTCGTGTAAATTAGATGAGGCTAAGGTTTGAAACTTTGTTTTATTTCCCAACACAAAGAAAAATTGTACATATGAGGATTAGTTAGGATGTCATATAAAATTTAAGGTATTATTGCCATTTCTTTTAAAGAGGAATCCGGTCTTTGCAAAGGCCCGGGCCACTCGAGGTAGATGTTTATGTCAGGGGGCCATTTTTGTGTATATATGAGAGAATTTACAATTAACCCAAACCTTAAAAAGTTTAAGATTGTAGTAGTCTGGGATAATCCAGTTGGGAGTCGATTCTACAAGGCTGATTCGCGGGTAGAAGCTGCTGTCGCCGATGAAATATTTAGGGGATATGAGGTGGTTGTTACTATATAAGTGGCATGGCGTGGTCTTTCCATGAATGCTTCCTTTGGCGGGGTCTTGACATAACGGCTTACTTTGGCAGGAACTTACCTATCGCCCATGGAATATTTGGAGAATATGGGTATGTTGTTACTATGTAAGTGGTTTGGCGTGGTCTTTCCATGAATGCTTACTTTGGCGTGGTCTTGCCATGAAGGCTTACTTTGGCGGGAACTTACCTATCGCACATGTATCATTTAGGGAATATGGGTAGTGTTGTGGATTCCGAGATGAATTTGTTCTCCAAGGAATGACAAACGCAATAATTAAATATAAGAAATAAAATGTATTTACACTATCATACAAAGAGTAATACTGTTAGTAAGTCCAGGAACGCGGTTAGTAGCAAATACAGATAGATATATATAGTCTCGAAGTAGGACTTCCTTAGAGTCTACGTGCTTGTAACTGACTTCTACAAGAGGTCACCTCACACTATCTCCGTTCGTATATTCTCTCTCTCTCTCCGTATATCCTCACCCACTGACTGTCTAACTCTATGTATTTAACGGTAGCACTCCAAGTAACACTGGTATAAGCCACTTATATGAAAAGGGGAGGACCCCATAACAGCCCCCTCCTTAGATCACTTTTGGGGGGTAGTTAGTATTTGTGTCTCTTATGTTTGATGATCTTGATGCGTGTGCAACGGGTTTGTTTGTACCGTTCCGCATCTTGTGTAAAATACACGCACCTACCCCACGTGAGCTCGCGTCACTTGCAATAATGATTTCGAGTTCCGGATCGAAATGTGTCAATAGTAATTTGAAGTTAATTTTTGTATTATCTCCTTGAATGCTTTTTTACAGTCCTCTGTCCAATTCCAATTATGTTCTTTTTTTAGTAACTCATTTAGTGGAGACCTCAGTTTATGCATATTATCAATAAATTCGCCAGAGTAGTTACCTAGGCCCAGGAAACATTGTAGTTCTGCAATATTTTTTGTCCCGGCATATTTTTAATTGCCGATGCCCTCTCTGGGTCCAGTTTCCTGCCATTTTCATTCATTATCTGACCTAAATTTTAAATTTTATTTAGGAAAAAATCCCACTTTTCTCCTTTTACTTTGAAGCCGAACTCCTGAAGTCTTCGAAAAACTTATTTTATGTGTGATGTGTGCTCTTCAAAATTGTCGCTCTTAATTAGAATATCATCCAGATAAGCGGTCGCGAAATTCCGTGAGAATTGTGTCCATCGTTTGCTGAAAAATTGCAGGTGTAACTTTTATTCCGAATGGTAGTCTGTTGAATTGGTACAACCCTTTGCGCGTATTAATGCAAAGGATTTTCGTACTCTCTTCTTGTACTGGGATTTGTAGATAAGCCTCACTAAGATCTATTTTTTAAAATATCTTACCGCCGTTGAGCTTTGTAAATATCTCCTCTGGGCTCGGTAGTGGGTAATAGTGGTCTTTTATTGCTTTGTTGAGTCCCGTCGAAAAATCTGCGCATACGCGAATTTCTCCTGACTTCTTTTTTATATAAACCACCGGCGCTGCCCACTCACTAAACACTGTTTTTGATAGAATCCCAGTTTGTTCAAGTCTCTCCAATTCTTTGTCGATTTTTCTATAGTAGCGAACGGAACATTTAGCTTCTTTTTAAAAATTGGTTGGACGTTTTCTTTTAATTCTATTTTGGCCTTAAATTTGTTGCATCGTACCAACCCGCTTGAAAATACCTCCTTCAATTTTATAGTATCTGATGGTTCAACCTCTAACTTCTTGCAAAAAGAGTTGATAGGTTGAACTTCTGCATTCTGTCGATACCTACAAGGTTTTCAGTATCTTTCATGACGTATATCTTAAGTTTTTTTTTGTTTTGCTGTGAAATTTAAGCTTCACGATTATTTCTCTCTTCAATTTTATTCATTTGCCTGTAACCGACTTGGCAATTTTTTCAGTGTTTAACATGGTAGGTCTGTTGAGTTTTTTCCATGTCTGTAAGTTGATTATCGGGAGGTCGGAACCCGAATCCAGTTGTAATTTTATCTTTTTATTTAAAATTTCCAGTTCCACATATTTCCTTACATTGGTGTTTTCATCGTTATTCAACCTTGTAACTCTTTTTCTATTAGTATCTTTTCTATTTCTACATTGGGATGCCTTGTGGCCCTTTTTTCCACATTCAAGACAGTTTTTATATCTGAAGCGGCAATCCTTGTTCCAATGTAATCCTCCACATCGATAACATGCTGATGGAGGGGGCTTATATTTGTTTCGATATTCGTCATAATTTGTCCTGTATGTTGTAGTTTTTCTCTTATCATAAAATTTTCTTTTTCTTTCCGAGGAGGGTGAGAATCTTTTTTCATTGTCGTAAAATTTTAGTTTTCTTTCCGGGGAGGGTGAAGAACGTAGACTTTTGTTTAACTTACGTATATGCGACACAGCTGATTCTTCAATGTCTTTTGCGTCTTTCTTTATACTTAAACATCTCTGGGAATCTTCCGATAATTGCTGTAATGTTAGACCCGGTTCATTTTGTAATTTTGCAAGCATTCTTCTGCGCATTTCGCTATCTTTTGTAGAAACTAGCCCTTAAACAAAGATGAGACATTTGAAATTGTCCGGGATTAATTCCGCTAGTTTGAAGTCGTCACAATCTTTATTTACGATTGCGGCAAACGTGGAATAATCATCATTATCGCACTTTACCAGGTTAAGGCATTTCCACCTCCTATGGAAGAGTGATTTTTTGGGGCTGAAGAGTTCTTTAAGACATATCACTGCTTCGTCAAATGTTAATTCGTTTGTCTTTTTTGGCAAGATATAATCCACGAACTTTGTATATTCTTCAGTTCCTAATTTTCTAAGTAATAGACGTAGCTTTTTTGCTTCTGTCCAATTTTGGCAGTTTATTTTAAAGATGTCTTCTGAAGTAATCTCCAAACTTTTTGTCCTCATCAAGAGAATATTTGAAAATCTCTATGGTATTCCACACTGCGTCTTGCGAAAATGTTGCTCCTTTTTCAATATGTAATTGCTTTTTGCCCGCTACTTTCAATATTAGTTCCTGGAGCTCTTTTTGTCTAACTTGATTTTCCTTTTGCGTTTGTAATATTTGCTTTTGCCATTTTTCTTGTAGCTGTAACTGTTGATCATTTTGGTATTTTTGCATTTGGCGTGGTCTTACCGTGAAGGCTTACTTTGGCGGGAACTTACCTTTCGCTGACGGAATATTTAGGGAATATATTTAGGTTGTTACTATGTAAGTGGCATGGCGTGGTATTGCCATGAAGGCTTACTTTTTCGGGACCAGGGAAATTTGTTCATCCGAGTAGTTTCCATTGTAGTAGCGGTAGATCATCGAGTGGCTTGCCACATCCCCATGTGGGAGAGGTTTTGAAGGGTGGAGAATAATTCGTCACGCGCAAGGGCTCTTAGACTCTTTTTAATTCTATCAAACATTTAGAGTGAGCTTTTAGCAAGTTGGTTATTGTGCACAAGATCGGAAGTGTGATCATCCATCAATGTGTGGTCATCGGTAGTTTTAAAGGTGCGCCTTTATATAGTCGTATCTTCCTTATAGATGTTTTAAAATCATCTTAGTATATTCTTAGGCAGATAATTTATATAGATCAAAAAGAGAGTTGGTCCAGGGAGTGACCGGTTTGGGACGCCTGATTTGACTGCTAAGGCACCGGAGGACTGGACATTAGTAAATACGTTCAGGTACCTACGTCTAAAGAAAGATTTTGTGATAGAGAATTTCCTTCCATGAATTCTATTACTGGAGAGCTTGTTTAGTAAATCTTCATGCAGCACCTTTTTGAAGACCTTTGAAATCTCTAGTGCTATGGCCCTCGAGGTGTGTTTATTTCAATGAGCTTCATTGATTCTATGAGTGATGGAGGCCGACCTACATCCATTGAAATCGTCGTAGTTATTTCTATGTTCGCGATTCCTCCCTCAAGCAGCGGTTGAATAACTTTGGTAGGTTTTGCGATAATTCCGGGTTTATATTTTTCAGGACAATCAATGGAATTTTGTCTGGGCCATTATCTTTCTTAGGGTCATTGGCATTTGGTAAGTGTAGAAACTCCTCGTTGTGTGATGGCAATAGTACTGAGATTGTGCTCAGTATCACTTGGGAATTGGGGATGGTATGGTAATTGTCATCTAATTTTGAGCTAATATCAAAGACAGAGTCGAAGAAGTTCGTCTTATCTATCGAGGAGGATATGACCTGGGACCAGATATAATTGTGGACACTGCCGCTTTACCTCATTTCAAGATTTGTTTGGAGGTCTAGAATTCACGGGATCAATTTTCTTTTCAAACTTGTTCATGACTTCTCGTTCGTAAGCGCAATTGGCGTAAGAACATTTTTGCAGAGCACTTCTAAATGAATTGAAGTAGTTTCCTCTTTCCTTCCAATAGATATTGACATACTGACTTCGGTGGGTTATGCCTGCAGAGTATTCAGGAGTGAATAAATGTTGACTATGTTCTTTTTTCTGGAATTTTATTGGGTTTTTTAAAATTCTCCACTCATGAAAGGATCCAATCAGTGACGAGGGCGGCAGTTTAGGATGTAATATGCTTGAAGAATGTTGGGAGGAGAGGATCCATCATTAGAATCGAAAACTGTCTCAGTTTTCCTTCGCATATCAAAAGAATTTTTCTATGGAGGGGTGTCTCACGTTATACTTTAGGATTGGCATCTTATAAGGAAATGGCCTGCGGTGCCTGGAGGGGGTAGAACTTTTGTTAAGCATTTATCAGGGCAAAAAGTTAGGAAGAAGTCGAAGAAATTCGCCTGTTACCATTTCGTGTCCGAGACGCGGGTAAGTTCTCGGGTGATCTGGGTTAGTTCATAGGCTACGGAAAAGTCTCTGCAATATCAAAATCGTTTTTTTTTTGAGAGCTCTAGCCATTTTTAATATCCACCATTCATTCATAGTGGATATTAAAGTCAATGCAGGTATGAAAGGTGGCCGACGGAAATTGATTGTGGGTATTATTAATTTTTTCCGATATATTCTCAAAGATCATCGTCCTTCGTTCTAAGGGCGATAGAGAGCAAAGAGGAATGTGATACTGTGTACGAGTGTCACGCGGAAGCACATATATTGAAGATCAGTTTCCTCGTTTTTTGTGTTTATGTTACCGGGAAACTCGTCCATCCTTTTTGTCAATCGTCCGTAGTTGTGGCGTTGTAGTTACCCGAAGGTTCGGATCCCTGACTATCAGGCGATAACATCACAGACTCAAAATGTCTACCATTCTTACTGAAGAGACAATCAACCAAGGAATGAAGATACATGCGTGATTCTCCGAGTGGATATGTTGCGACTGCCCAGAATTCAAGTCAACCCAACACCTTCTTAAATCAGAAACATCGTACTGGTCCGAGAACTAAAGGCACCGAGTCAAGCTCGCTCATGTACTTGAGGAGTAAAAGATCAACTGGGTGAAGTGGGGGTAACATAGTCAATCGGGGATGCATGGGCATACCCTACCCTCATTTGAATTAGTATAGTAGATGATTACAGAGTGGATGTATATAATGGCTACGTTAACTATTTGAAAGAAAGAGAATAAAGGAGGCTTACACAATAGAAGCATTATGGATTGTGGGTGAAGTGTCATGGATAGGGAGTATGAAACTTTTATCTGTATAAGTGCCACTGATTATAGTAAGAATGTGGTATTTTGGTGTAAGGATTACTGTTTAGTTAGTTTGTATCAGTGATTGTGGTTAGCTAAGTTTAAATAAAACAGACGATGGCAAGCAAACTCCATTCCCACTTTTGGCCTGTGCCTCATTTTTTGTATTTTTATAAAAATAAATATAGGTTCCTGGAAGGCTGCTGTTTGGCTCACTAATTTCGCGCTGTCTGTCTCTGGGCAGCGAGTAAATAAGTCGTGGCTGTATCTACGGACGGAGAGTCGGCTAAGAAAATTAGATACTTAAAAGGTCCAATCCCGCGGTTTTGACCGTTGAGCCACGTGAACGCGCACAGATTCCTCACACTAAACACGACCTTGTGTCAAATCTCGTCTCAAATGAAAACTGGGTAAAAATACATATCCGTTGGAGACTGCGCGGAAAAAAATCTAATTATAACGGTGAGTAGTGATTTGTAAATTTGTTGATTTTTCATCTCTCCGTAAGTTGCTCATCTTTTGTCCTTCTCTTCTTCCTAATATCAAGATAATCATACCTTTGTTTTTCCTTAATCTAAAATAAACCTATTCGTTGTTTTTCAGCGATATCAATCTTATTAGCCTGATAAGATATATCAATGATTTCCCGGTATAATAATTAGATATAATAATAATAATAATAATAATTATATATATTTCGATACTCCTTTTGAAAAATTCCTGTACATAATTGTAACAAAATTTATGGAAAATGTAGAGTTCAAAAATGTTCGTTAAATACAAGGTGACAAAAACAGATTCATACAACAAGTACGAAATCAAATTAAAGAAAAATTAAACTATTTGATTATTGCATGAATTAAACTATGATAATATATTTGGATATGTGATAATAGGTAGTATTCAGGTAAGATTAAGAAATTTGAAGAGTGTTATAACTTTAGTAACACACATAAAATTAAGCGCCTTTCATATTTATAGGCTATCCGTTCTCAAGTATATTATATGTAACAATTTTAAAGTAATTATTTATTCGAAATTTGGAATGACGGCAACATTTTAATCCTATTAAATTTACAATCTATATGTTAATACACTTGCACCTATGTATGTTTTGTGCAACGCTTGCTATCACAGATAGTGTGAGGGAAACGGAACGGAAGATGGATATAGAGAGTAAAAGGGAATGAGGGATAATGGATGTACAAAGATAAACATGTAGTGAGCGACAGGGATGGTCATCTTAGAAATTCATTCAAATAATGTGAACGTAAATGATACACGTAAAACTTTACGATGATTCACACGGAAATGCCCAAAAAGTGATCAACTATCAAAAATCCACATGACAATGTCCACTGAACATACTGTTTAAATACATAACGCTACTTTGCAAATATTGTAAACAAATAAATAATGTAATATACGTAAGATGAATATCAGCAACCAAACGTAATAGTGAGAAATACGAAATAAATTCGATATGGAAGACAACAAGAGGATGAAGAATTAATAAAATAAATAACATTCTTCCCATCAAGTGTCTGTTGAGAAGAAACTAAAATTAAAGGCAAAAACAACAATACGTTATGTATAGCGTTGCACGTCCTATCGACAAAATAATGTGTCCTGATAAACGTTAATAATTTTATAGTGAAATTAGAAAAAAGAAATTATAGAAATCAAAAGCATAAAAGCTATCGAAGAAGCGCAAAGTATTTGCCTGAAGGTTTGGCGCAACCCAGTGAATATCATTCAAATACAGGTTGGGTGATAAGAAAAAAAGGACTAATGAAAGATATACCTGCACAAGAAAAATTGCAACCATGAATAAAGTAAGGCAATCTCCAAATTGGATATCACCAAGAAAAAAATCTGTCTACACATTTTGACACAATCATCGGAAGTCTATTCGGTAAATTTTCATTATAACACCCGAGCGCCATTTACTGCTGAACTATTTTCTTTCAGAAATTAGTACGCGTTTCTGTAAAGCGATTTTTTGTACTTAATTTGAGAAGAAAGCTAACTTTCAAATATATGTAAACATCGACAAATAAAAGAATAACAAAAAACCCCACCTAACTCTAATTTGAAAGTTAACTTTCTTCTTAAAAAAAAATAAAAATAATAAAAGAATAACCAAAAAAAACCCACCTAACCCTAATTTGAATGTTAACTTTCTTCTTACAAAAAAAAAATTAAAAGCATAACAAAAAAAAAACCTACCCCTAATTTGAAAGTTAACTACAAGGAATTACCGTGAAGGGAGTAAATAGGCCCAAATTGTATACGTCCACCGACAGAATTCAGCACGTAATTACTTATCAATAAGCCGGTAATGGCTGACGAAAGACCAGGAAAAAGTCCGATTTTTTTCGGGTCGTTAACATCCAAAAAGGTAGGTTTCTTCAATATATAATTGTTGATTTGATTTCAGCATATACATTTGCACGAAAATAAGACTATTTTGGAAAAATTTGAAGGGATATTAGAGCTCGGGTGCTAAAATGAAAATTTACAATCTATTTTTAAAACAGTTTCGCAAGCTTTATTAAAGTTAATGCACAATACAAGTCCAAATTATACCACTAGTAGTTTCACATACCTACCAGGATAACTTCATGTATATGGAATAGATAATAGTATAATCTAGAATTATGAAATACGGTATTCTCAGTTTGAAATTGACAGACTTTTTCATATATTCTAATGGATAACCTGACAGAGAGTTAACTCTACTAACCTACAAGTTTATACGAAAGATAAATGTACCCCCAAAACTAAATCGATGGTCAGTGGTTAAATTGTGCAAAAGGCGCGAAATAACATTGAATCTATTGACTATCAAACTGCTATCGATCGTATAAAAAAATATCATATATACATAAAAATAAATAAATATAAATGCAAATTAGCTAAATAGGAACATATTTTAGAGCTTTCTTTATAGTAATTACTGCGTGAAATTTAATCGAAGTTATCGGAAAAATAATAGAATATAACAAAATAATTCATTATTATTTAATATAGAAATGTGTTATACCAAGTAAAATTCAAATATAATTTAACTCAATGCATGTGTAGAATTTTAAAGGGAATCATATAAAAGTTATTTAGAATAAGCATCATAAATTATTGCGAACTTATGTTGCGCAATGGAATCTACTTGCTGTTTATATAATTTAAAATTTTCGATTTTATTAAGTTAATTATTTTCGAGTCATAAAAATTTCCAGAAATATAAATATACATATTTGAAACAGTTATCACTTCTTCATCTAGAATATTGACTTAACATCATTTCCATAACGATCTCTCTGAGGATTTGGTCATACGCAGTACGTATAAAATAACAAAACGACATATAACGTACTCACTGTTAAGTGTTTGGACATCTAAGCGGATTCGAATAGCTCAAATGTATATATTATTTAACGTGGGTACCAGAATAGGAGCCGTGTATATATTCATTGGGTTTCGCTTTATTTCACTTCAACAACTATATTTTTCTATAGTATGCGGATTGATTTCATACTCCATATTTTGCGAGAGGAAAAACTCGAAAATCGCAATACAAAAACCGTTTATTTCTGTTTAAAATCTCGCACTGACTCTATTAAGTTAAACGCAACGCAGCTTAATTTCATTTTAGAAGGATAGGTAGATTTTTTTTCTAAATATTGGTGATCTCTTACTGAGTGGGACAATAATAAAATAACATTATATCGCTAAATTATACTATTTATCATTCAAATTAGGAAACACATAGATTCAGTATTTTAAATATGCATTTCGAATATGCATTTCAAACTATCATAATTCTTAGTGCTACTGGTTGTCTAAATTTGGATCGAACTTATCCCGCTCGGCAGGTTGCCATTCAAGAAAATTTTCAGATTATAGAACACTAAAATCTTGACAATAAATGCTGAACTGTGAACATAAATACAAGAGAAATGATTTGGAAATTATCCAAAGTGACATTATTCTGGTAAATACAAAATAAATGACCGTCATTTCCTGAAAACAATTTTAATTGATTCTCTCAAATATAAATAAGTAGTCGCATACCTCAACAAGGTCATACACAAACACATAAAGTTATACATATAAGGATTTGAATATAATCATTACACATTATATTTTATGAGTATTTACTTATATAAAACATAATTACCATGCTGTATTCTTTAAGTAAGGGGTGAGGAAAAGACTGAAGATTTAATTCCACATTAAATGAAACAGTTAAAATAATTAAAATTCTGTAATCATTCTAAACTTGTGCTTTTGGGAGTTGCATAAAGAAATGTCTCCCAATATGCCACCTGAGACAATAATTCGTGCTTAAGAAATATAATATTTCGTTACGTTCAGCTTTTGATAATCTATTATATGGCGAACCCAAATTTAAATATTTTTCATAGGAAACACAGAACGGGAAAATGTGCTGAATAATAGATCTGTTCTCCGTAACATATGACACATGAAGAAAGTTTGTGAAGTATTAATGAATATTGCAATCCTGTCATAAAAGCGCTATATTTGTATGCATAGATGCGTTCCTTGCAATATATATGAGAAAATCATTTAGTAATAGCAATAATTGTCAAGATTTACCATCCTATCAGTGGCAGCCGACCAGAGAAAATCTTCAACGTAAATAATCTTATCTGATGTGGTGGAGTAAGAGTAAATCGATAGCTAAACCATTCCTTTTAAAAACATATGAAACCCTTCACACTACAAAATATATGTATCACGCGTAAATTCATAGAATTACACATAATTTCATAGATAATTATGCTTCTGTTTTGGTTTCTTTGTATACATCAACTGTATACATCAATGATTTGTGGACCAAAACATAAATGATAAAGTATAAAATATGATTTGAAAATTAATTTGTGCAAATTCTTTTCCTCTCACAATGATGATTTTTAGACTTCTCTGTTGTAGATGGTGTATTTGAATTATTGACGAATGATTTTTTAAACCTCTTACTGAGATTAATCCAACAAAGAGAAAATGTTCAGAAGAACAGTGCCCAGTAGATTTTATTCCTCTTTTGTACTTAGATAACCGTGATACATTTCAGCTGCCAGATTTTGTAGAAAAATGTTTGCTTCTAAATATAACAATGGTATAATTTTTATTTTGTAACCATTCAGGTATTTTATCTGTTATGGTATAGGATTTTACCGTCTAATGTTAGTAACCTCCAAGTTAATTGAGTTAAAAATATATGTAGTTAGATTTATATTCGGGTTGGCATTCATATGCGTTTCCCCAGGTATGAATCACCGAAGAGATGAATAAGTGTGACCAGTGAGGTGACTGTTATGAAAACATAAAAAAAAAACAGTTACATGAAGAAATAAGAAATAAGAGAATGAAATGGGAGAAATAGGTGGTTAAGACTTAACAAATAGATAATATCAGAAAGAGAATACCAATTAGAGGTCAAAATATATTATTTTGCTTTTAACTCCGATAAGGATTGATGAAACTCGGCGAAGAAAATATTAAAACAAAAAAGAGAGAGGTATCAAAAGATAGTGAGACACAATTTCTTTCCGATTTAGAAGAATTGTTCATATCAATGTAGAGAGACTTTTATATTATACCCTTAATATTATTAGAAAGATAAGGACGTATAAAAAGATGGAAAATGAAATAGAATTTATCAACTTTTCAATATAAGCCATTCTATCGTTCTTCAAACTGCATCGGTGATATTTTAGCCATTAATTCGTGGGCTGAAATAATGTACTGTTCAAAGAATGGAAAATAATCGAATTGTACAAATATAGGCGAGATTATATGATGCCTCTAAGTTTAATTAAGAGCATATTCTTTTTCTGGGTGTTATATTATTCATGTGTGAAAATATAAAATTACCAACGGCAGATTTCCACTTTAAAAAAATATATATTTTCGATGAAAAGATTTACTGTTTTCCATACCTACTGCCACGTCCCTTGCGTTTGTAATTTTTCTGCTAAGTGAACGCCATCGATGCCATTTTCTAAGGCTTGAAACCGTAAAAACATGTGTACTACATAGAAATTGATATTTCTATTGGAAAAAAGCTTTATGATTGCTTTTTATAGAGGATGAACTGGTTAAGATGTTTTTACAGACTTACAGAAAACGGAAGTTCTTTCCATTAAGATAAGATTGTCGGAATCCAAATAAGTAGTAATCCAAATATCATTTGAGTACGGTAGATGTAATGGGATATCCCAGCCGAGCTTCAGGAAATTCTACTGAATCTTCGGAGATGTATATTGTGACATTGTGCAGATTAAAGACCAGACTTTTCTAACTATGCATTTCCCGGTGTATTTCATCCATTTTCAACTCTAATCGTTTCAACTGGGAACATAACCCGTCTGAATTCAACGTTTGCTTCTGCAGAAACAGACCATAATCTGCAACGTTGGGCGAATCTGCAAAAATTGAAACAGGGATGAGAATGAACATACAACAGGGTTGAAAACATACCCGGTGCCTGTTCTGAGCTTCAAAGCTAAATACTTGAAATATTGTTACCGTGATAAGAAGCTTTATTCGATTCAGTGACACCAACCATGAGAAAACGACTAAGAAAAAAAAAGATCCCACAGAAGACGACAAACGCCCGTTACACTGTTTACATACCACAACACCTACTCTTCATCTCGGCTTTACTCGTCTGTAGCAGTAGATTACAATAAAATAATATTATCGGTAAAAAAATTAAGCCGTATCTACCCGACTACCGCTTATAATTTTTCTTTCCTCTGTTCGTCATGAACGCCTAAATGTTTGTAACCGCCCTCTCTCCCCAAACGAATGGAATTAGATTGTTATGTGTGAACTCCCGAAATCATTCATTAGTTGCTATCTATCTATCGCTTAAATCACAATGTTCAATGGGCAGAAGAATATGTATTAAAAATGGAAGAGATTTAGAAAAATAGGTTTTGGCTGCCGAAATATCGGAGTGAAGAAAAATCCTCGTAGGAAATCAGTTATGTATATAAAAGACGGCGGAATTATTATGAAATTTCCCTTACACAAGCCCTGGTGCAATATGGGGTGAGTTAAGGGTACTAGTGGACCGATACTACGCGGAAACAGTAGATCCTACGAAAGCGTTACGAGTATCAAACATTAGATAATTAAAAGGCGGAAGTATCGAAAAGTATAAGTTTAATGTAGAAACTCTGTTTAAAAAAGCCTTTGTGGTTGGACGTAATACGAGTTTGGCAACGGAGAAGCAGTTACTTAGGATATTTAGGAAATATTTGCACAGCATGCAGATCCAAAAACCAATAATTAGGCACGGCCGGCTAGCATAAAAGATGCGATCCAGATAGCGATAAGTGAAACCTCGATCCTACCGTTTATTATGTGTGAAAGACTCTCGGAAGTGATGTAAGCCGATAACCATAGTTAGAGGATTGATATCCAGGCTGTAAATAGAAATAGAGATCAGGGTAGGAAGAAGACTAGAAGGGATTATCGGACTGGTCAAGTGACACGGCAGGGAAATAGCGATAGTAAAAATAATCCACCTCGTCGAATAGTTTCGGACCGTGGACCGATCATCTGTTTTAGATGTGGTTGGACTGAAAAATATTGAAGTCATTAGTTAGAACTCCGACAAGATAAAATGTAATACCGAAATGTATATCTCTGTGAGAAAATGAATGCGGATAATGGTGGTGTGTAATATTATTCGGGCATGTGAAACTGTTCACCTCCCTTCATCTAAGACTCATGGTTGCTTCGCTTGTCTATAGTAGTTTGCAACATGAAAATATTATCTGCTTATTGCTAGAGTGTGCTGATTGATTTATTTCATGTGAAACCACCTGGCCGAAGGTATATATATATATATATATATATATATATATATATATATATATATATATATATATATATATATATATATATATATATATATATATATATATACTTTGTCTAGAAGAGGCTGCACCTGGAATCGAATCTGGTGCCTACTCAGTGTTGCAACGCTAAAAAGAGACATGGTGTATATTACTGCGTAGCTCTGCTCACATACAGAAGGATGGATTTAACGAATACTCTTGTCACCAGACAATGATACTCATTCAGAAGCAATTGGATTACCTTGTGAATCTAATTTTTCACTATAAATTCTTTATGCACAAGTCTTTTTGAAAACACATCGATATTCTCTTATGAACTGAACAATCGCCGAGTCTGGACTGAAAACATTCCATAACTTTTGAAATATACAACGTACAGAAAAAAACAAATGAATGTTTGTTGCAAAAATTTATAACTTCTTGATTGATGGGAAGAACTTGAAGTATGTGAAGCCATATATATATATTTATTTTCTAAGCGTAGCTTAGATGTGGCATATGGCCGAAAGTATGGGGTATCTGGTGAGGATCGAACTCACTTTTTAGTCGTAACTGATCTAGCGAGAAAAGCTTGCTAACCATTACACACACACACACACACACACACACACACACATATATATATATATATATATATATATATATATATATATATATATATATATATATATATATATATATATATATATATATATATATATATATATTTTAGTTTAAAATATGTTTAGTTTATTCATTACCCGGGAATCTTTCATCAAGTGGTTATGAAAATTAATGCCCTGTAACATTCAACGGCCGAAATGTTGTAATAAATCATTGGAAAATTCGTAAACTTAAGGAAACAGCACATATGCTATGCCACAAAAATCTCCTGAGCCGAACAAGCATAGAAATGAATATATATAGGAACCAGTAATAAGGAGTGGCACAGAAAAGCGACAATAGCAACAAATCTTGTAAAAACATGAAATGTTAACAGCAAAAATTGCAATATGAGCACTGGTAAAACAATTGGTTGCTGGAGACATTCGGTTTATAATACCAAGAAATTCATACACAGATGTCCTCATGGACACATGGCACAGTGGATAAAGTCGTTATTTAGATTCAGTGACAGGACCCAAAAAGTGTGAGTTCAATTCCCTGTTAAGGCTGTTAAGATCTTTCAGAGGGAAATTAACAGGAGATAACTGATAACTGACATCCATTAAACATGAGCGAAATAAAGGGTTCAGTTCGACATTCCAACCCTCTGAAGAAGACCTGAGCATATAACGGCCGAAACGTTGTAATAAATATGGCGACAAAGATGAAGACAATAGTTAGAATAATGTAAATAATGCGCATAATAACTCATCTCAGAATTATATACAGAAAATTCGTTCGAAAGTTAAAATAGCCAGTTCAATATCTATCTATCTATCTATCTATCTCTCTCTCTCTCTCTCTCTATATATATATATATATATATATATATATATATATGTGTGTGTGTGTGTGTGTGTGTGCGTGTGTGTGCATGTGGGTGTTTTTCTGTGTCTGTGTGTGTGCGCGCGCACGTATGTGTGCGTGTGTGTGTATAGTAGGCAGGAACAATTCCAGACCACGCACAGATATTTAAAAAATTCTCAATACACGTGGAACGTGCAGAGTAGGTTAATGCCCCAAAAGGAAAAAAATGTTTAGTTTATTCATTACCCGGGAATCTTTCGTCAGGTGGTTATGAAAATTAATGCCCTGTAACCTGATATATGATACCAGAATGTTCACTGGAGGGCCGCTATATAAGATAGAGAAAAACATTATCTCTTTCATTCTCACACAATCCTTAATCGTTTTCTCTGACATTTTTCTTCCTTGCATTCACGACACTTAAATGAGGTGTCGTGAAGGCCCGCAATGTATTCAGTAATAGGCCTACCTTGATACATTATTTCAGACCTTCGATTTAATAATTTTTTATCATCCGCCTAAGATC
Organism: Acanthosepion pharaonis; assembly: GCA_903632075.3. NCBI lineage: Eukaryota > Metazoa > Mollusca > Cephalopoda > Sepiida > Sepiidae > Acanthosepion > Acanthosepion pharaonis. The sequence continues at coordinate 254,763 of CAHIKZ030001494.1, read as the reverse complement.
TGGATTCTAATATTTTTCCCAATAACTCCCATATATGGTTGGCGAGTTTAGTGTAATATATATATATATATATATATATATATATATATATATATATAAACAATAAAATGTTCCATACGTAGAATAATTTTAGCTATAACACCTAGTCCCGTGAAGTGATACAAGTTAAAACTTATCATAGAATTTATTTTATACATTTTTACAGTTCCTGCCAAAATGGTTTTACATGAATTGAATATATAAAGAGTTGATTTATTTAATAAAATCGCCATTGTATCCAACAATGACAACCATACGTCTTCGAAATCTGAAACAATACTTATGGATGGTGTCCATTTTCAGGTTTGTGAATGCTGTCATAATACATGCCTTCAGATCATTTAGGTTTTCCTAGGAGTTTTATTGGCTTCTCCTTCAACAAATCACTACGCATAACAGTCAAGGTAGTTGCAATCTGGGAAGTTAGGTGGCCAGATGTAAGGGGAGATGGGGTCGCAGTAATCATTTCATAGCCATGACTGGGATGTTTTTCTTGTATGGCATGTTGCAGTGATCAGGAGCAGTCTCGATCTTGATCCAGGAGTGCACTACCTACTCAAGACCCTTGATGTGGTACTCCGATTTGAATCTGAGGAAATATGTGATGACGAATGGAGGCATAACGTCGCTATCTCTAGTGATCAAACACCATCCTAATCAGCATGAGTTCCGCTTTCCGAATTCTTAGCTCTGACATTTGATTGACGCCTAAACATTCTAAAATGGTCATATTTTCGCTTTTCGATCTCGCTTAAACTTGACACACTGATAGCTTATGCGCCAAAGGTGGTCAAGGCCAATATTATTTTTCCGTACCCACCACAACGCGTATAACGAAAAAACGTGAAAAAACTGTTAACAAGGTCAGGTTTTTTGCCTTAATTCCCTGATTTCTGAAGAGATTATTTGACACAATCATTACTGATGGAACTACAATTATTTGATTATATCTTTGATGAGGTCATTCTCGTTGATCGCGAAAAATCCGCGATAACTACGTAAGATTCTGTTTTTAGTCATTAACTTCCGCAGTTTCCAATAAAATCGCTATAAAAGTTTACACGAACATCGAAGAATGTTTCGAACTAATTTTGTATCAATTTAATTCGCTTTAAATTTGTGATTTATTTGATTAAACTGATTAAATTTCTGCTATCTGATTAAATGCTTTAAACATTACTTCACTACAAATTTGGTAAGAATATTACACATACTACATGGATGAGGTTAAATTAAATGAGCGACTTATTTGATTAAACTGATTAAATTTCTGTTATTTAATTAAACACATTAAATTTTACAGCGCCCATGGTGTGATAACAAGGGATGAAACGCGAGCATATCATTTGACATGTTGGCATAAACGTTATAAATGCGCGTCATTTTCAGCGTCATATTTGGTGTAAAATACTGCTTTAACCACGTGTTTAGTGTTTTCTCTCTCTTCGCCGCTTATTACCCGCCCTCAATAATCATAATGACCCCTTTTCACCATCATATTCCTTAAATTTTGAGCATTGTCTGATAATAAGGGGGTAACTAATAATGTCCCTTTTCAGTTCCTTAATTCGTGTGAACGACTTCTTATTCCACCTACTTAATGTTTACCCACTTACCCTTTCCCCGCAGGGTTATGGTTAGTCTAAGCATAAATCATGATCTGACAATAAGTGGTGAACTGCGAACAAGACATTTGACCTGTTTGCGTTAACACTACTAATCATCCAATATAATTTTTCACAGAATTCCATTTGTCCAGACACAATTATACCTTCAAAATATCATCATGCACACAAATATATATATATAGAACAAACTGTTGTTGGACATTAAGGCATTAAGTGTGACCAGGCAACAGGAATGATTCTACCTTCAGATTCTCTTAATTAATGGGCTTCTTTGCAGCGAGGTCTGTTTCGAATAAAGGCTACCGGAAGATGATGATCAGTGGGATGCATCTCTTTCGGAGGCTGCTGCAAAGCGAACAGAAAGAAGTATCAGATAACTATTTGCTGTGTTATTGCTCAAGTGTGCTCTGTGATCCTGTGTCTTGATGGGAGAAATGCACCTTTCTGAAAACTTCAAACATGAGCAACTAAGGCTTCTTGGCTGTGACGCAGAATTCAGTGACAAATTTCTACACAGTGTGCCCGTTGATACTAGGATTGTTTCTAAGGGAAGAAGTTCATTGCAAACGTAAGGCCTGCCTCAAATACACCGAACAAGTTCAAAAACTCTTGCAACACGTATACTTCAGAAAATTTCCTACGACATCAACGCTTTTGAACAGTATGTCAGCGAAAACGAGCCAAAGTTGCTTAAGAACAAGTAATTGGCTTGCAATATAAATTTCAACTCTGTTCGTCTTCTGAAAGGTGGATTTTTCTTCTTGGATGCACCCGGAAGGACAGGTAAAACATTCATCACGAAGCTACGCCTAGCAAAATTACGGCAAAAAAGGGTATCGCCTTAGTTGTGGAATCATAGAGAATTGCTACAACCATCTGCCCACTGGTAGGAGAGAGCACTCCGCCATTATGTTGGCAATTAATTTGACCTCGTCTGATTAAGTGACCTGCAAATTCAGCAAGGCTTAGGTTAAAGCTGTCGTCCTGAAAATGTGTGGGTTCATTGTGTGGCATCAGTGCAATGATGTGAAAACATGCATTGTTATCGCCTTTGTGGCAATATGACAAAATTTTGACACTTAAACGCAACATGATTTCTGAAATTTTCAGGGACCAACTGTCAGAGCAATTTTCAATCAACATTCTAGCAGTTGGTGACGGCAATGTGCCATCAGACAAATCTTAAGAGTGTTCAAATTCACAAATATTACCGTTGTAAATATTGTTCACGGCCTAAAAGCTGATGTCTTTCCAGATTTGTCTGACGATTGTGGAAAATGTGGTAATATTGGCTACTAAAATCGCCAATGTTGTAAAATCAATGAAGAACTGTTGAAATTCCTACCAAAAAGTTTTCAAAGCTCTATGCCAACTGACACCACTGCCTTTCGACAAAGGTGGTTTACTATATATTATGCTTTCTTTTCCATAATTTTCCAAGATATGCTTCGGGTCTGGCGATATTCTTCAGACAAAGAGGGGATATTTCCACATATTATTGAAATGAATTAATTTTTATTATGTTTCTCGATGATAAGCATTTGCGTGGTAGGGACACAAATGTCTTTTTGGACGGCTGGTGAGAAGATTCTTTATCTTGAGTAGTAGTGAAGCAGTTAGGGTTGATCCGAGAAAGGGTGAGGAATGATGTCTTTCTTCTTATGTTTTAATGAACCATATTTGTACTTAGATCTGTTTCCTTTTTTTATTTATTGCGTGTGTTTATGCTAGTATGTATATGTATATTCCCTCTCCACACACACATACATAATTTCTTATTATAAGGAATTACTATATATATATATATATATATATATATAAAGAAAGAAAAGAAAGAACAGTAAGATATATAATCCGGTGTTCTTATAGATATTTTCATTTTACAAAAGAGTGTTCAATGTAAATTTACAGAGTTTAAAATAACCACACAGTTTAAAAAAAAATGGAAGCTAAAAGCCCTGAATTTAATTTTGTGATTAAATTAAAGACATTAGTTCCATTTCATCCTCAAGCGAATTTTTTTTTCAGTAATATATATATATATATATATATATATATATATATATATATATATATATATATAAAAAAAAACAGACCACTTTAAGGTTCAATGTAATAAATTATTTCACCACAGCCCTTTTAAAGGGCTCTGGATTATCAGACATCTTAGAGATTCCTTGACCCTCAAAATATAGGACTATAGAGAGATGATGGACTGGTTGCTGTACCTGATAACAATGGTCCTTTAACATCCCAACTGCAAAAGAAAATAATTAAGGCATTCAAATTTCTAGGGTTTAAAATCGAGATTTCTTCCAACCTAAATATAGTAAAATTCCTAGACGTTACATTTAATCTGAACAATAGCACATATAAACCCTTCTAAAAGGAAAGCCAATCACCCATATATATATATAAATATCTACTCTAACCACCCGAAATCAATAATTAAACAAATTCCAAATACAGTAAATGCTTGAATAAATAAATAATCTCTCCTCTAGTAAAACCATTTTTAACCAAAATAAATCGGAATATAATAAAGCCCTATTAAAATTAAATTTAAGCAAAAACTAAATTATATAGATAAGTCAGTTAATAAAAAATCCACTAAATCCAAAAATTGGAAAAGGAAAATCATATGGTTAAACCCACCTTTTTATAACCTTTCTAATATTAATATAGGTAAATACTTCATAAAACTCATAGAAAAACACATTAGTAAAAATTAACTCTTACAAAAGATATTCAACAAGATGAATTTAAAGATTAGCTATTCTTGCATGAATAATATGGAGAGAATTATTAGTTCACACAATAGTAAAATCTTGAGAGACCTTCATGATAATCTAATACAAAATCATAATACAACCCAAATGAAAACATCAACATGCAATTACAGGACAGGATCAGAGTGCCCAGTTGAAGGAGTATGCATGGCGGAAAATGGAATATATGAAGCAACAATTTTCCCCAAAGAGAATGTTGAGGAGAAAAGGATATACATAGGAATATCGGCGGGAAATTGGAAACACCAGCTTTATAATCATCGCCAGTCCTTCAAAAATAGATGTAAAAAGAACCAAACGGCATTATTGGGAGGCTGGCTTAACCCCTCAAATAAAGTAGAAAATAATCTCGAGAGCCAGAACTCCAAAGTATTTCAGAGACAGATGCGACTTATTCATAAAAGAAAAAATCCTCATGATCAAACATAAAGATTCCGATTTATTACTAAATAGACACAATGATCTAATTTTTAAATGCCGACATAAGAACAACCTACATACATTGAGAAATAACTAAATAGGAAGAATAATATTGAATGACCTTTGTTCTTTTTGCTTTTGGAAATGTTGCTATGCACACATGAACGCGAACACATGACTGTATGTATATAACTATGGTATTTTACTTGAACACTGATACGTCTTTAATATGTACATGTATATGTTTTTATATGAAAAGAGAATCATGCAGGTTCTCTCTTTTTATAAGTGAGTGTGGGTGTGCATAATTAGATGGGTACTTGTATGTCTTGCCATAGATATGGAATGTGTGTGTACGTGTAATTTGCGTATGTATAGATGTGCATGTATAGGTATTTCTATATATATATATATATATATATATATATATATATATATATTTTCTATGTGTGTGCATATATATATATATTTTTTTTTTCTGTAGTTCACTGCTACCAGCAAGCAGAAATATTTCTCCTCACGATGATGGCCATTTCGGTCGAAACTAGTCGAGGAATCTAAATGGAATAATAATAAAAAAAAAAAGAATATTAATCTACAACCCAGTGTGTCTAAAGATTTTAATTTTTTATTTTTTATTGTTCAATATATATATATATATATATATATATATATATATATATATATATATATATATATATATATATATTATATATGTGCGCATATATGTATATATATATGTGTGGATATGTATATATATATGTGTGTATGTGTTTTTTCACAGGTGTATATGTGTATATATAGGTATATAAATATATTATTGTGATGTATATTGTATATGTATATATATTGAGTTATATGTATATAGGGAAATGTATATATGTGGATATAGATGGGTGTTCGGATGTGTGTAGAGGTGTGTTTGTGTATGGATATATGGAATATTATAAAAGAAGGATCTAATTTTCTGTTAGTAATGTTTTATCCAAATTTCTCCTCTAATATTCTCCAATTGGAAATAAGTTTAAATAATACGGAGGTAAATTTTAAATTGATAATTTAATTTAAGTTGAAATATATTACTCTTTAATAATCATTATTTGTGATAAAATTATTTAAATTGGAAGATCTAAAAACAGTCACGGGTTTAATTTATGAACAAAACTCAAACGGATAGATGTCAACTTAATAATCAACAAGAACAAAGTTTAAGCAAATAAAAAAGATTACTAGATGTAAAAGGAATTTTTTCTTTTAATACATTTTCTATGAATTTTTTCTAATGGACTATTTCATAGAAAATACCCAAAACTCCAACAAACATCAAATTAAACTCTTCGTAGTTTGCTAGACATTTAGATTTATATCAAACTTTAACCCCAAATATACCTTTTAAAGTAATGCGAAATAACAGCGCCTAAGAAATTGTGTGAAACCTCTCATGATTTATTTATTGTATCTTTTTCCTTTTATGTGGGTTTCTTTTTCACCCCCTTACCCATATATATCTAGAGATAACATACGTCAAGTTAAGCGTCGTCTGGCACTCACCAAGTGAGCTTAAGGATAAAAAAAAATTAAATGGTAAATCTCACTCACTTATGTCTTCTACCCCCCTCACTTCCTCACTTCATTTATTTACTTATGCCCGTCAAAAAGGTGTAAATTTCTTTTCATTTTCATTTCAACCTTTGGAAGTAAAGTCTGAGGATCCAGACCCCTTTACAAGGGCTGTAGTGAAATAATTTCATGGAACCTTAAAGTGTTCTGTTTTTATTCAAATCTATTTGGTCTGGATTTACATTTGACTCTCCGGATATCATCCTCCTTGGGTCTACCCATACGGATTACCTAGTTTTACATAAACTATACATATATATATATATATATATATATATATATATATATATATATAAGTGAAATATTGAAGTCAACACTCAGAGGCGTCAGGCCTCGAATGTTGTTTTTTTTTTTCTATATATATATATATATATATATATATATAAGTATATATATATATATAAAAAAAGTTCATATAAAATCTCTTCCGGTGGCAATATTTATAAGTGTTTACTTGTTTGGTTAAATTGATTTTATTATTTTTTTTCATTCAAATATCATGGATCTTAAGGCATCACTTTCAAAGATGAAAATATAAATTTAAAATTCAATTAAAAATGAAGGGCAAAATTAAGTTTATATAAAATTAGATATAGGTAGTTTCTTTTTGGGAATAGTATGAGAGTTTACAGAGGGAAATTGATTTAAATTTAATTTATTTTCATTTTTATTAAAATATTAATATTGATTAAAAGTTTTTTGGGTAATGATCAGACATTGACCTATTTAATCGGTCAAAGATAACGGAAATGATACGCGAAAAAAATGAAAAAAGAGAAAAAAAATTCAAATTTAAAAAATTTTAGAAAAAAAATTTAAAAGATATACATAGGGATTTTTTTCTAAGGAGAGGGTGGTATCGCTTTTATGAATTTAGATATAAACATGTTACAACGTTTTTAGTAATTTAAAAGTTTAAAACACACACACACACAGACACACACACACACACACACACACACACACACACACACACACACACATATATATATATATATATATATATATATATAATGTATATTTATAAGTATATATATATATATATATATATATTTTGTTTCATTTAATTTTTCTTGTGTTCTAACAAGCGCTTTCTTTTTCTGGACAAAGGGTTAGTAAGAACTGTCCAAATATTTTATATTTTCGAGCGCATTCGGCTATACCTTTAGCCATTATCAAGAATGATTCGTGTTTTTAGCTTAATTGAGTGTGTGCGTTCTGCTTATGTCTTAGTATTTGGTAGTGATCTTTTTTAATTCCCGAATACGGTTAGCATATATTGGCTTTGTTCATAGTTAATATTGTTAAGAGTTGGCTTTTTCATTTTTTATTATTAAAACATCCATTATGTTTACTCTTTTTTTGCAGGAGGATGCAGTTAATATATTTGTGTTTTCTACTAGTATGATTTTTAATGGAGTCTGATAAATTTGTGTGTCTGTTTAAATAGGTTCTAATGGAGCTGTGATCAGATAGGTGTAACGTAAGACGCCTGGATAAGCATGTGGTTGTGTAACCGATGCAATTATTTATGAGTACAATATAGCAGTAATATAAAAACTTTCTAAATAGAGCACACCAGAATTCATCCTTTCGACTAATTTTCCTCAAAGAACATAATAATTTTAAACAAACACTAATCAACAACCTTATAGGCCACAAAATTAGACTATTTCTCCCCAAGGCAAGTAATAACGATAGTGAACACAGCAAAAAATGGCATACACATTTATTTCAAAAAACAAATGCATATTAATTACAAACAAGACGAATCTTCTCTAAAGCATATTATAAAGAAATATACTACTCCAATTGACTCGAATAAAAAATCAAATTAATTATCAATTATAAAAAATTTAAGACAGCTAACCTTATCCTCAAAACTAACAACACACCATCTAAGTCAAAATTACAAAGAACGAACATTATATATGAGTTCAAATGCGCCTTAAGGAACTGTGTTTCTGATCACACCAGACTCATAAATAATTATATAGAACAAGATAAATGATTAATCAAAAACTAATGTGGGAATAGACTATTTCAGAAAATGATGAAAGTAGTCGTCTGTCTTTTCAACCCCGAAATGAAATGAATTTCACCTTCTTCTAGTTAGAGGAAACAGGAATTACGTGTTAACTTTTAGTAGCTATAATTTCAACCTAGAATTTACTTGCTGAAATTAACTAACGCTGTATTCACACTTTTCAATTGTTAAGTCAGATGATAAGCAACATACAAGGGTCATCTAAAAGAGTGAGAAAGTGTATTCAATAAGACAGAGGATATTAACACTATGAATGCTAATTGGGTGCGTTAGAAATAAGAAAGAATAAAATTAAATTTAAAATTAAAAATGAATTTAAATTACTGTAAAAATAATTAAAAAAAATATATAATATAGCAAGGGCGTAATTGATTAGACGAATCTTCTACGGAGAGGGAATTTTATAGCTTATAAGTAATATACCTTAAAAAAGAATTTAAATAATGTCAAAATTATATTATGGAAATTTGAATTTGTTTTTATGTCGACATTTACACACTAAATTTCTCATCTGATTCTATATTTGTCTTTCAATATTGTGTTTCATTATTTTATCTTATCTTCTAAGCATAAATTAAACATACCTCTAAAATGATTAGGAGTTTGTGCAGAGCCTTTAATTTTCAAAATTATTTCTGAGTTTAAATTTTTCTCTTATTATTTCCAAAATATTTTTTAAAGAACTGTTTGATGTTTAATTCTAGGATTATAGAAATGCGGAAATTGTAATGGTTTTGTCTATATAATAAAAATATAATATAATATATATATATATATATATATATATATATATATATATATATTAATGTCTGTATAAAATCAGGAGATCAGTTGAATCTGCTGCCTTGCTTTCAAACTTACATTAACTTAAGACGATTTTATCAAATGACCACTTAACGCTTTAATTTTTTCAAAAAAAATAATGAATATTATATAATTTTTTAAAATAAATAAACAAACATCCAAAGTTGGGTGTAATAGGAATGGTGGAACATAATCTGAAGAGTTAAGAAGTAGAAGGAGAAGAAGATATAGAAGAAGGTTAAAGAAGAGAATGAAAAGCAAAAATTTTTTAAAACATTGTTAATTCCATGATTCTTTTTACATCATAAATATGTAAAAGAAAAGAAACTCAATTCTGGAATCCGAAGTTTTTTTGGATCCGTTTAATAAGTTGACAAAGTTGCAAATAATAAATATTCTTTTTAATTTTTTTTTTTTATATTTTAACCCAAATATAGCAATTTTAACTGACCCCATGTAACATTTAAATTTAAAAATTTTTACGTGTTATTTTTTTTAAAATTTATTTTTTAGCATTTACCGTTAGCACTGTTTCCTTTTCTGATTAAATCTGACTATTAAAGAATATATATATATATATATATATATATATATATATATATATATATATATATATATATATATATGGGCAAAAACAAAATTTTGTTATTGTCAAATTAAGATTTTAACATTGTAAATTATTCAACGTTTAAAAGATATCTTCCTTTCATCTTCTATTTTTTTATAACACTATTGGCTTTTTTCAAAAATGTATAATTCAATGATCAAAAAAAAAAGAATTGTGATGAGATCGATCAAACGGAAATGACATCAATTCATTAATAAATCGTATATTTAAAATTGATGCTCATGAAATTATTGAAATAAAGATCATAATGACACACAACAACTACACATACATTTTTATATATATATATATATATATATATATATATATATATATATATATATATATATATATATATATATATAGAAAAATATATACGGAAAAAAACAAACAAAAATCCTTATATACAATTATGCTGTTTTAATGTTAATATGTCAACGTCGGAAGTTTCGGTCTAATAAACCATCTTCAGGACATATTCATAAATTATAACATTATCAATGCAACATGACAAAGACGATCTACATAAGAACAAGACTGATATTTATTTGTACAAAAAGTACAAATTGTGGCACGAGGCCAATAAAGGGGAGGGTTAGAGGCTGGTCAACACTAACTATCTTATACCTAGCTAATCAGATTCATGACCCATTCATACATTACATTTTACCCATTCACCAAAAGAACTCGTCCATCACCAAACAATCCTTCAATCACCATAATACCACGTGCTCTCAAGGGAGACCTACCAAAATCGCGCCCCATGCCATAAAAATTTTAATGATGATATATATATATACAAAATTCTAATAATGATAAAATGAGAGGGGGGGAAATGAACCCAATAATAAACTTAAAATAAACACAAAATACAAACTAAACATAATTGATTTTTAGTAGGGACCGTCCAACCCATAAAACAGAGAGACCGCTGTATTCTGCCCAGGGGACAAAATCAAGAGACGCTCTCCGCTAAGGGAGTGGGAAAAGTATAAAATATTAGGCTGGAATGGGAAAATATAAAACTGACCCAGTCGAGATGAAAGGGGGGGGTCAAACAAACTGGGGAGGTTGGGAATCTCGACTTGGATCATAACCAAAGAACGGCCGGGATGCAGGCCAGTAACAACACTTACTCACATTAACTAGGTACACTGAAGCTTGTCTAACCTAACCAAGGGAGGGTTCCACAGGAAACCACCCCATGTGCAATAGGTTGACCTAGAAGAAAAAATCAAAGGCTAGCCCCGTTCACACGAAGCAAGCTCGCTTCTTTTACCCACCTTTCGCTAAATACTGTCGAATGCAATCGTTTTCTATCCGATCTAATCTTCATCTTGAGCTGATGCTCAAAGAATCGAATTAGATCCGAATGAGAAAGACGATTGCCTCGCAAGACTTCCTCCTTTCGCGTCGTCCAAATCACCATTCGAGCCGTGGCCATCAGCGTCAGAAACACCATCCGTTTCATCCCGGAATACGGGGGCGACATTGTCACACGCGTATGCGCGATCAATGGACACAAGCTGTTCGGGGAGCGATACGAGCCGTCATCTCGCCGACATGGTCCCATAAGGGGCGGACCTGGGGGCAATGGTAGAAGGCGTGCGCAGCCGTTTCTTCTAAGCCAAGGCCACACCGTTCACAGTCTGGCAAATCCGCCAAGCCCCATATGAAAGCCTTGTCGTTGAGAGGCAGCCGATTCCGAGCCAATCGCGAGGTAAGCGAAAACTCAGCGTTACTGAGGTAATCCGCCGCTGGCGCCCAAGACCAGTAGGAGCGAAACTCCTCCTCCGACATGCCGAGCATATCTCGCAGGGGATCCTTCGCGGGCCTCTCCACTAATTCACGACAGAAGACCTTCCTAGGCCGAGAAAGGTCACTGGACCGGGGAACGGCCCTCAAGGCCGACCGACACTCGCGAAGGAAAAACGATTGATCCCGGGGTTTACGACCGCGCTCAATCCGCGAGATGGGGGGACTGATGGTAAGGCCAGGGGACGCGTCCCTAACAATCCCCTCCAAAATCGGATCTCCTCCAGTCAATGCGCGGCGTAGGAAAGCCAACCTAGATGTATGGATGTGACTCGGCAGGTGCGGCATTCCCAGCCCCCCATGACACGGACGTTTAGTGCAGACCCGTCTGCCGACCCGATTCCCGCGTCCCCTCCATAAAATGGAGGATAGCGGGCGCTCGAGCGCCTTCTTGTTGGTCTTACAGAGAGGAAGTACGGACAATCGATAAAGAATCAGGGTGAAAATGTATGTAGCACACACCTCCGCCCTGCCCTTCACGGACAACCTCCGTCGATTCCAAGTCTGACCGGCGGAATCGATCTTTGCTCGTACTTCAGACCAATTCTTCTCCAGCTGGAGGTCAGGCCCAAACCACACTCCAAGAATGCGGACAGGACCGTCTGTCCAACCGAAGCGGCCCGGAAGAGCGACCCCTTCCAGGCACCTAACCGCAAGCCGGACGACTTGTCGCGGTTTATTTTGGCCCCTGTCACCTTTTCGTACCGATCAAGCGCCTTCTGTACCGCCTCAATGTCGTTGCGGGACGACACAAAAGCAGATACGTCATCGGCGTACGCGGAAACCCTGGCTCGAGACCCTCCAGGAACGGCAATTCCACGTAACCCAACTGCCGGTCTCGTCTTCAGCCGGCGAAGGAGAGGCAACGCCAAAGCATAAAGGAGGGCGACAGCGGACAACCCTGACGAACCGACCTTTGACAGCACGAACGCGTCCGACAACCTTCCGTTCACCTGTACCACCGCACTGGGGGAGCGATACAGGAGGCTAATCCAGCGGCAGAAGTTGGGTGCGAATCCAGCGGCCAGCAGGACAGCAGCAAGGTAGCGATGGTCGACCCTATCAAATGCCTTGAACTGATCCAAATTGATCAGCGCGGCTTCTTCGTCGTCTTTTACACCTCTATGATCGTGCGGATCAGATGCAGGTTGCTCTGAATTGTTCGGCCCCTCACAGAACAATTCTGCTCAGGTCCCAACAGAGACTCGGCAACTGACTGCAAACGCTCCTGCAGGATCTTGGCCATAATCTTTAACTCTGTGTTTAGCAGAGTTATGGGCCTGTAATCATCTAGGTTCCCACCATCACTTTTGCCCTTTTTCAACAGAGTGATCACACCTGATCAGTTGGGGATGGACCACGACCAAAAGAAGTTGTTGAACACTGCAGTCAAAATTGAAACAAAAGATACAATTCATATCAAGGCAAAACAATCCAGACCGGGTGATTGCCTTTGACGACCTTCTTCAAAACCGCGTAGACTTCGCCCTCCGTAATCTCTCCCACGCAGCTAGCCGCTTCAGTCGGCGAAAGCCGAGAAAGTCAGCCAAATATCAGAACAAATATCCTTTGAAATCATTTTTGATTTGCTTTGGTAAACCGGAGGACTTCAAATGGCGAAGAACGAACGCCATCGATCTCGACGGACCCTTTTTCAACGGAAGGGATTTCTTGAACTGTTTATATAAAATAGTTCAATCCATATTTTAATATTTTAAAATTTGAGAATAACGAATACGTTTTATAAAATCGCCCACGTGACGAAGACTCCATATTTAAACATGGTGATCTTATATAAAAATTTCAGTTATCTGTTTGGATGAGATGTGCTCTGATGTCCTTCTTTTCGTATTCCTAAATTTGAGTATTTTGAATGAAAATGAAAATAATTTTAAAATGTGTTAAAATGTTGGAAAAAATTAACGCATTAAATAAAAATAAAATACAAATTTAAATAAAAGTACAAAATAAAATAAACATAAAAAAATTTCCCAGGAGTCCTCTGACATATAAAGACAATTTACGCATGTGCATAAAAGAGATATTATATATATATCGAAAATAAACTAGAAAAATCTGTCTCTTTATCTATATATACCTTTATATGCTTGAACCCGCGCTAACTGTTCAGGAAGGAAATTCCCCAACAGGAGATCGTTGGAACCCAAAAAAAGGAAATAAATTCAGTGTCCTCAACTGTCCCTATAGTTTCTCCGTATCATTCTATATTTTCTTTGTCTATTTATTTCAGCGATACATATCAATTCAAATAAGTCTTGGATGTTTAGGTGAAAGAATCAACCCAGCAGTAATAGCCATAACATCCATAATGGTGAACACCGACGTATATCTAAATCATATATTTTCATATATAAACCAAAAAAAAAAAATTTTCCATATGTGTATATATTAACTGCGGCAATATTTTAACCCCATATATATTATTTGCTTGCTTCCGCGATACCAATCCTTATTTATATATCCTTCCACCACCACAACAGGTCAAGTTGTCTATATATATATATATGCTATGTAAATACTTAAAAAGACGTCAGTAACTGCTTTCATTAATATTCATCCTTTATCGCATACAACGTCCATACATATATAAAATAGCAGATAATTTGTTTTATCGTCTTGCTTTTGTACTATTTCCTCTTATGCATTATCGTATTTTTCCAAGTATCACTAAAATGGATAAAAATATAGCAGCTATATCAGTTAAAATATATATATTTATGCATAAAAGCAGAGCTGGTATGGATGCGTTGCCAATTATATTGCTTGGTATTAAGAATATGCCTAATGAGCAAGGTTATATATATATATACATATATATATTGTCACATATATATATACCCATATAATACATATATATATAACAATAATCGACCAGGTATATATATACGACCTATATATATATAACAAGACAAAAAAAATATATATATATATAGAGATATATATATATATATATATATAAATATATATATATATATATATAATAAGTATATGGATGTTATATGAAAGAATTAACCCAGCAGTATATATATATATAACATCCATATAACGCATATATCTATATATACATCCGACATTTATATATATTACTACTGACTGAACGCTGTCGATATCTTAAAAGCTATGAGTATTTCTAATCTTGAAAAAACTAAAATTGGACCGGACCAAACACTATGGAACTTACAACAATTGAAGCACCCTCGGCTTAAATTTAAAGAGTCGAGATGTTGCCAAGAAGAATCCGGGTCTGCAAAACCACCTTTCTTTCAGTTTTAGATGACTGTTTTATATTTTGTTTTTTTGTTTTGTTTTTACATTAATTGTATCAAATTTTTACTATTGTATTGCTGAACTGAAGAGAGATTATCACAATATCTTAATCATTAAATGTGATTGTTTTAGTTGTTAGTAAATGCTGGAAGAAAAGTAGCGAGATAATATGTAAAGAAATCTCAAAAAATCTATAAACATATATGGTGTTCGAAATTTGAAGTGAAATCATGCAAACAGACAGCTTATAATTAAACTTTTGCTTTTAATAGCTTTACATGTTTTGATTCTTGAATATTATGAAAAAAAAAATATTTTTGCTCGCAAAAAAACGTAAATGACATGAGATTTAGATAAAATTTTCAAGTCATTTCAAATAAATTATTATAGGACAAATTTTCTTTGTATTATTTTTTTTATTTAAACGGTAGAAAAAAAAAATCAGGAAAAAACACTTTAAAACTGATATATTTTTTGAATCAAAGTGATGAAGATTAAAACAACCGTGATGATTTTTTTAAATAAGAAAATTTAAAATATTTAATATTTAATTTATTGAATAATTCAAATTTTTTTATAAAAATTTCATTTAAATTTTTATACATTCATAAAATTTTTTTCGATTTTTCACTAAAAATATCAGAATTTATTCAACAGAATTAATTTAATATAAATTGTTTTATTTCCCAAAATTATATGTGATGTTTTTATTCAGATTAGATCACATTGGGAAACAATACAAATAATTTAAAAAAAATACGTCAAAATTGTCATTTATATTATTTTTCGGAAATATGGAATTATGATATATATATATATATATATATATATAATACCTTATATATATATATATATATATATCTAAAATTTCATATCAAAATTGTCTTTTTTATCAATATTTTCTGTTATTTTTTGAGTAGAAATCTAAGCCGAAAGCCTATAATTATAAAAAAATTGGATTTATTTTTGAATTTCTTTCTCGTTCAAAATTTAATGTTAAAAAAGCTTATTAGACGTTAAAAAATAAAATTTACATAAAATAAATAGTGAACAGTTATATTATTTAAAAAATAAACGTTCTTATGAATATCAAATATTTATAATATTTATATTATATATATAAAAAATAACCATATTTATATATATAATATATATATCTCTAAATTTAAAGAAAAAGGATTATATATTTATATTCGAGAAATTAATTATATATATATATATAATTGAATGTGTCCATGAAAATGTGTGTAAAATTCTTAATGCTTCGATTTAAAAAATCAAAATTAAAAATTGGGAGGTCGGTTCAATCAAATTGCTGTCATTGATTTCAAACTTATGGTATTCTCTTAATATATTTTATTCAAAGATCATTCTTCACGTTTTATCTATATAAGACATATTTATATTTTTTTTAAATAACGAACGCTATAATATATATTTCAATATATATATAACATACGCAAGATCCATATATATATATATATTTTGTAAAGTTTGAAGTGTTGTACTGTATGGAAATCCGGGAAGGATATAATCCAGCACCTCAATGTAAATAGAAGCAAATTCATAATTATATTAAAAACAGACATTTTAAAAATTTCCGGTTATTAAATTTATTTTCCAGAATTTTGAATCGACGTCTAATTCCTCAGAGCGTATTGGCGGGCATTAAATATCTATATCTGAAAATATATATATATATATATATATTTTCTGCACCGTCGCTGTGTGTGTGTGAATGTGTGCGTGTGAATGCAAATGAATTTTTTGGCGTCGATTAATAAAAAACCTAAAAAACCTAATTTCTGGCAATTAATAAATTTGCTGTTGAGTCTGAATCACCGGGATGACACTATTTAGGGTTTAGGGAAAAAAAAAAGCCAAAAAAAAAAAAAAGCGAGAATTAAATTAGGTGATAAGAATCTATCACGAAAAGACACTGAACAATGTTATTTTTTTTTTTTTAACAAAGAAAAGTGGTAAAGATTTTATTTTCATTAGCGAAGAAAGTAAGATACTGTATTTAATTTATTTATGACGACGCACCGAATAAAATATAGTCATCTGCCCATGGCAATAATGAAAATTTCAAATTGGTCAAGTGGCCTACAGGACAGAATGCTAAGAAATAATATTAATTAAGAATGCACTGACCGTAAAACAAAATGTCCGTTGGACCACCCGCAAGTTACAAGGAAAGAAAAGATTAAACCATTAACTATCTGCGGAGATGTCATTTGAAAAGCCACCTGTTTTGTGTCAAGAACTGGCCATGATAAAAAATATTATTTTATCCGAACGAATAATTGGCACCACGGTGCAAAATCGCCAGATGACCACCCACTTGATGCTGGCGAAAATCTCGATTGACGAATTCCAGATGGGATTCGGTTAAGATAAGAGTCACAAGGATTTGTTGGGCCTGAAGAAAAGAAAAGAAAAAAAAAAAAAAAAGAAGATAATTTTTTTCTTTGAGCGATAATTTTTAAACTGAAACACCTGGCCACACCCACGCTGAGCGGCGTTCATTGGCTGAATGGTGGCGTGAGCGGTAGGCGAAGGTAAACATATGAAGAAGGAGGGGAGGCCTGTTGACGCCCCCTGAAGGGATTGGTGTGAGATGCCACTGTGAGAGAGAGGGAAACCTGTTGACGCCTCTGAAGGGACTGGGTGAGATACCAATATGAGAAAGGAAGAAATTGGGAGGACCATTCCCATAAACTCGAAAGTAAAGACTTCCAAAAATGGAAAGTGATGGGTTTTCCTGACCAAAAACAAAGGAAATTCTTAATGCGGATTTAAAATTATCATGGAACCTCAAAACCCGACAAGCCCACACCGGCTTTGGTCGGCGTCCATATAAGCAGAGTCGCAACGAGTGGGCGGCAGTTGAGTTTGCAGTTGAATTGAGTTGAGTTGGGGTTGAAGAGACAGGCAGTTGCAGTTTGCAGTTGAGCTGAGAGTTCTGAAGACCTGCCTCGCAGAAAGCTGACTTAAGACCAACGCATTCACGACCTCAACTTCTAACCAAGAACAATTTATTTTTGAAGAACGACTTAGACTCACACCACCAAAACAAGTTTTGCGAATATCGCCTGAAGACACCAAGAACCAGTTTCTTAAAGAAAAAAACATCTTAAGTTGTTAAGACTCGCCTAACAAACACACATGTCACAAATCCATATTGGCGGTTTGGGAGGAAGACGCAGTCCTGTTTTTCAGCAACCAGATATAAAATACTGTTATCCTTTTTCAATACATTTGAACTTTTCGAGTTACTTTATTTTCTTTTACATATACTTGTGCGGTATTACCCTTGTTCGGACTCGACTTGCATTACGGCCCGGCGACTGATTGATTTCGTCTACCTAAGATCAAATCACAACGTGGGTAGGTTAGACTAGAAATCAAAACAGTTACTTCGGTAACCAGACGTTGGAGGCGAGCTGGGAACGACAAGGCTGATACCGAATCTAACCAGATTCCCATCCGAATCAGCAAAAGGTTAGAACGTCACATTTGGTGCCGCGACCAATACCAAGTCACATTGGTCGTCACAGGACAGGATAGGACGGCGACGGCGCGGAGACAGACGGGGTGACGTCACAATTGGCGCCGCGACTAGGACAGCACGGCGGGCGCGGCCAGGCAGACGTCACATTTGTCGCAGCGACCCCGGGGTGACGTCACAGCGGGTTGTGCACACAGTAGCGCAAGTAAGTTTTGCCTTAGCGCATCACAGTAGGAATCTGAGGTACCACCAGTAGTCAATTGTAGGTGCCATGAATTTTGGAGTTGGAAATATGTCAACCCTTAAGTATGTCTTGAATTATCTCTTTTTTAAATGGATTTACCACCGTTTAAGCTAACTTCAGTAAACACAAAAGCACATAACGATACGCGCAACGCAGGCTGAGTGAAAGTTGACGATGGCACTAACACAAACAGGTCAACACGTAGGTGTGTCTGAGAAACAAGGCAGAGACGGAATTAACTGGCTGGCCCCAGAAAGATTCCACGATGCCAACTCCCTGCAGCAGACAAATTGTACAGGTGTAGATTAATTCAATAGGTGAAAACTGTCTATAATTGACGCTAAGTATGTATGCATTTAAAACTTTATCCCAAAGGTGAAGAGTGATGTCCGTGATGCGTTTCATGTAGCAAGATAAGTGATCAACTGCCTGACGGAACTGAAAAGGAAACCCAGAGAAATAGCATGTCATTGCAAGCTTCCTTTAGCGCTCAGCTATTAAAAAATGTTGATAATGGATGCAACATCAGCGATGCCTTTGCCCATGGGTGGGGCGCTTAACAAAATTAGTGATGCTTCCGCAGCGTAGATGGTAGCGGTGTAATGGAGATGACAGTGGCAGTAGACGGGTGAGTTTGACAGAAAACGCAAGCAGCCAGGCGAATACTCCGAAGGCAGGTGGAAGGAAGTGTTTATCTGGAGCGGTGTAGTAATAATGGAGGACAAATTTCACATACGTCTGTAAGGCAGGTTGGCTGTGAAGGGGTGGTAAGATGGAAAACTGCTCTTGGGAATCGGAGCTTTGCGTTGCGGTTTGTACTGTTGTCAACGGTTTATACAATCCTGAAGACCGCATTGAGGTAAATTGTCAGCCGCCGCCTACGTCTCATCAACCTACAGAACCACCTTGTAAATGATATTTTTTGCAGAACCCCTGGGAGTGTAGACGAATAAGTCCTCGCTTCTACCTTCACACGAACAGCCTACGTAAAGCTGGCCGTGGGAAAAAGACTTCTCTCCAAGGTGAATTCCCGCGACACGTAGTGTTTGGCACCTGTGATTTATTAATAGACATTGCAATGCAAAGTCACACAGAAAACTTCGAACGACGGAAGGTAAAGGGCACATCTGAACCCGACGGAGATAGACGCTTGCGCGGTATGAATACAGTTTCACCACTTCAGCAACCGGTAAGAAATGTCGCTTCAATTAAATTTGGTGCCAAAGACTTAATCACCACGCGTGTACCGTTGCAAAGTTTCAGGGGAACCAAGTAACGCAAAAACATAATGGGCGCGCACACTTTCAGTGTCAGTGTGTGAGGCGGAAGCCTCGCCGGTTCTAAGGAATTCAGAAGTTCGAACGTAAAATTGCCTATATATATATATCCTTTCGATGGATTTCTATAGGTAATCGTCCTCAGGGAATGCACTTAATTACATATTTTAATGCTAGTAACTGTGGTGTTTTTTTGTAAGAAAAGCTTGTTCAGAGCCAAAAAGATCAACTGAGTTGAACTAAGATGCGGAAAAAAGGCATCTCTAAACTGTTGATGGGTGTCAAAAACTGAACACAGTCTTTGTATGTTCTGCGTCAGAAAGCGTTCAGCCCTCCCCTAGGGCTGGAAGGCCCCTTGAAAAATCAGCGGACCAGTTGTCCCCATTAGTATGAGCGCGCATGTTGGTGGTCTGGTGCAATGACTGGACATGGGCCCAGAGGTTGAACGAAATAAGACACCCACGAACAGCATCGGCCTTTGTCTCTTTAGGAATGATAGGATTGCGAGCAGTGGAGTCCCTACTATCATGAAGTGAACTATTCAACGGCTCGAGTTCTTTTTTGTGTGCCATAGTGCATTGGTCCCACACTATGAGTTTACAAATTCTTAATATGTCAGCCTGACCTGAATCATATGAAATGCTGCAAGTTTGAATTTCGTCCTTGGCAAGGTCAAGTGGAAGTCTGAACATAGAGTGGGCCGTCTGTCCGT
This sequence comes from Acanthosepion pharaonis, assembly GCA_903632075.3. Taxonomy (NCBI): domain Eukaryota; kingdom Metazoa; phylum Mollusca; class Cephalopoda; order Sepiida; family Sepiidae; genus Acanthosepion; species Acanthosepion pharaonis. Next base: position 233,962 of record CAHIKZ030001494.1, on the reverse strand, counting down.
CCGCCCGGCAGTAATGTGGCCGCAATCCCGTATGAGGCAACAGCAAGCGCGATGTCTCCTGCCGCTTGATTTCAGCTAGAATTAGGTTTGTAACGAACGTCTTCCCGGTGCCACCAGTTGCGTCTAGGAAGAAGATGACATCGACCTGTTATCGGATGGCTTCATTCACCGTAGTGTAAGCAGTTTTTTGTTCTGGTAGGAGGCGTAATTCATTCTCTCGGACATAGCGGTAGTGTTCAGCAGTGCAATAAGACGTTTCGCGCAGTATTTCTGGTGATAAGTCAGCAGTGTCATCTCGCACTGGCGGAGGTAACCCGTATGTAGTTAGAGCAGCTCCATCCATTTCAAGAGCAATGTATTCAACCTGAATGAGATCCTTATTGTAAATCAGGTCTTTGTAGTCCAACTCGGCTGACGAACGTTGCTGCTGTGCCGCGTACAAAATGTCTTTCGATGGGATTTCTTTGTACTTAACATATAAAATTTTTATTCAGTTATTTCGCATCTTACTATTAAGATCGCGAATACGATCGAAGGGTCACAATTTCATGTAAGAGAGCTCACTCTGCCATGGCTACCTCACATGGAGAATCATCCTCCAAAAGGCCATTTTAATATAAGCCTCCCGGTATATATATTGCATATATATATATATCAACAGTGCGAATGGCCTATAAGCGTATATATAACAACCTCATAAAGCAGAAAGCCGGAGGAAGAATCACTCTTGCAGATTTGGTGACACAGTGTAGACCTGACCAAGGCTGGTGCCTAACTTAATGCCGGGGTACCCGTCAACACATTGGCCAGATTTCTTGCGACTCCAAATATTGTTCGCCCAATTGTAGTATGATGGGACTTGTGGATATATCAAAGTTCGAGCGAACTCGTCATGAAGGCACAACTGAAAAAAGGCTGTTAAAGTTGTGTCCTTCGGGTATTCGGCGATAGCTACCGCTGTTCGTTCAGTTAAGTAAATCCGCTGTCCGTTCTCTAAGTGCACTGCCAGCTGTGCGATTTCTAGATGCCTATGGTGAATTGGGAAGCCGAAAACGCACTAAAAGCCTCATTGATTGCTGCTGAGGCATCGCCCAGCCAAACACTGCGAAACTTCGTCTCAGCCGTTGTCCCATTTTACGCTGAACATGGCGGCATCGCTGCCCTTGTTAACGTACTTACATATGTATTTAATAGAGCGGACAGAATTGCTGAACTCAACGTTTATATAGCAAATATATTTTTAGGAGACTGGGACAGTAGGGGACTACCCAACTGTTGTCAACATGGTGCCCCCTGCCCACTTGCATCGTTCGCCCACTCATTGCCGGAGACCTTCGTCGGTATCCGTACCCACCGTTTTGCGTCTCATCAACAAATGTCGTAGGAACCCACTTAGAGCAAGTTGCGCAGTTTTGACAGCACAGGCATGCTTCGTAGCCTGGACCGTATGACACATGGAATA